>JAOTRI020101500.1:0-14119 GCA_028564885.2 Zoanthus sanctaehelenae
TTTAATCGCAGAAATATTCTGTGTTCACGCAGATAAGATTTGTAACTCACACACCCCTCCCAGTTGACTCAGTAGCTTAGCTGGTAGAGCGGCGGTCTAGTTACCTGAAGATCGTGGGTTCAAATCCCACCTGAGTCAGTGATTTTTTTCACTGGCTCTAAACAAGCGTTGGTTTCACTTTAATTATGTAAGTATACTAATATTTGAACTTAATTGCTTTGCAGGAAGACCCGTATAGAACTCAGATGGCTGATGACAGGGTATGAATTAGCCCATGTAGAACCTAAACATCGTAAATTTACGGAAAAATTACAATATGAACTTCATGTTGAAATAGTTTCATGCAGTTTTAGTAAGTTATTATTTTTCAATGCTTTACGTTTTACGTTATTAGAATCAACGATTGGTGTACTGAAGTTATTTTGAAAACAAAAATTGAATTATACAGTTTTTGAAGGCACGAGGCGAGGAAGCTCATAATAAAAACACAAAGACTTATTTTGACTGAGTGATTTGGAATATGCCCCCTTCCTCAGATTTGGATTATGGCCCCCTGACAGATACAATTGGACTATGGCTCCCTATAAAAGCAATGAGCTGTCGATTTCCTGTGTTTTTATAGTCCATATTGCATGCGATAATAAATTATTATGTTCGGGGAGATTCCACCTGGAACCATTTTCATTTTTTCAGTCTCAACTTGAGCTTGTTTTTAAATTGTTCTTAATTATCTTATTGTTAATTTTCATTTCTTTGTAAAGTCCACAGCAGTCTGATGCCTTGCGCTCAGTAAACGTAGAAGAAAATTAGTCAGAAGCCAGATCATTAAGGGCTTTAAACACAATTTAAGATACTTGAATTTGACGCTGAGTATAATCAGGCCTTTCCAACCAAGTTTTTATAACAAATTCTCAGCGTTATCGTCATATGAGGAAACCCGGCCGGACATTAGAATAATTCCGTTTAGTTTTCATGCATTGTTAAAAGAAATAAGAAATAACATTATTTGTACTCGAATTTTGGAGTAGCTGAGAAGTTAATTTGACACACATACTACACAACTGATAGGAGGCAAACAATTTGGCTATTTACATAGCGTGGTGGATTTGACTCAGGTTCACCCAAAACAAATCCATACAGTGCAGATAACTGAGATTTGAACCCCAACAGATAGGAGGCAAAGCCGTTGGCTATTTACATAGCGTGGTGGATTTGACTCAGGTTCACCCAAGATAAATCCAGAAAGTGATCAGAGTGAGATTTGAACCCGGGACGTCCGCATGCAAATCCAGCATCCTGACCACTGTGCCATGCTGCTTCCATCAAAAACAAATTTTTTTGCAAGACAATTAGTTTTCAGATACGATGCACATTCAGCCATCTTGGTTGTTTCTTCATGTGACTTGCTTGTTTTTGTTTAATATTTTATTCGTTCAAATTTGATTTTTCATCAGTTGTCCATTTATAATGTTTAGCCTCCTTCGCTCTCCCGGCTACTAATATTGAATTCTGATCGAAAATGTTATAGAAAGAGGAAATAGAGAAACCAGAAACGTACATTGTACAACGATACATTGAAAATCCATATTTGATAGGAGGTGAGTTTACAAGCCTGGTCTGTTTACGTTTAAAAACATTAACGCCTCGCGCAAGCAGTTTTAACATTTGCTTCAATATCCGTTCAGTTTGTCAAAAGAAAATATTGCAATTGAACTTGCTTATTACAGAGCCCCCTTTAAAACATTGAAATAAGGTTGACGGATCGTTTAATAGTTTTAGAGGATTTGAACTTTGATTTGCAACGTTTTAAAATGTTTAAGGTTGTTGAAGTCGTTCACGTGGGTCTGTCCATAATATCCAATAACGCTTGCATGCTTGCTTAGTAAGCCTGGTACTGAATACCAGACTTCTTGCGCATCTTTGTTTTTTAAAAAAAGAACCAAATCGTCGAATATTGAAAACCACCCAGTGTTTCTTTAGTATTTTTTTAATTAGCCGGTATCAGATAGTCGTTCCGGTTCTATATAAACGGCCTCTAACGTCCAACTCAGGTTATTATATTTCATACCAATTTTATTTCAATGGGGGCCCATCTATTTTTATTTCCCTTCATTTTGTTTACTATAAAAGGTGCATTCGGCTACAGTGTTTTCTTTCCTGTTGTTTTGCGAACACAGTTTCTATTTATTGTTCAGTGGTTTCAATAAGGTTAATCTTAACTCTTCTCCACTAGTTGGATATCAAACATAGACCTCTAGCAGAGTAGCCAATCAGAATGTTGGAAGCGTGTTAGACCGTTAGTGTGTTAATACTAACTATGGATAACTTTTTCCCCGAGGTTTATAAATCGCCAAAAAGGTAATTGTTAGCTATAATTGTCATTCTTCCATGCACTTGGAAAAATTTGGTTGGAAAAAGAAAGCGCTTGACATTTTTCTAAAATTTGGGTTCGCTTTTTCCTAACAAAAAATATACATGAGATCGCTAAAAAGTGAAACTTGTTCTGCAGAAAACTTGTTGCTGGTTGGAAAATACTGGCTACTGTAAATAGAATAACGAACTGCGAAATGCTTCTGTCAAGTTATTAGTTAACTTTAGTTTAATTTCATAAACTTGAATTTTATTTGTTTACAGGAAGAAAATTTGATTTAAGAGTTTATGTGTTGGTGACATCAGTAAGTTTTAATAAATATTAATTTTTGATCAGAAGAAAACCTGTATGACATTTTTATTAATTTTTAAGTGATATATCAAACATGAGAGACAGTGTTTTATCACTGAGAAGAGAGTTGAAAAGACAACTCGCAGCGGAGTATTTTTTAACGAAATTCGAGATTTTTGGAAAATGATGAAACACTGTCTCGAGTGCTTTATTTTTCTTCTCCGAGGAAACTAAATCTGAGGAGTAAAACAAGAAATAAAATCGTCAAAATATATGCTAATTAAGATTACATATCCAAACAATGGTCACGTTTATGATTTTTTTTGTTTTAACTTGATGAATTATTAATAAGTTTGAAAAGTAAATTTTTCTATGTTTCTATTTTTATAAATTACAAGTCTCGAATTAACCCAAAGAGAAAAAAATATTATGGTTTTTCTTCTTTACTCTACTCTACATATGGAATATACTGGTGCTTTTCTTGACAAATGCTTCATCTGGCCAAAGGATTTCGTTTTTAACAAAATTATTTCAGTGTATATGTAACTGTTGCCAAAGAACGTTGTTTTGAAAACTAAGATTGAAACTATTAAAATTTTAGTTTAAAAAAGTAGGAAAACAACTGCATTTGAAAGCTTGAACTAAATCGATTCAAACAAGCTTAGATGAGTGAACTTGCTTAAGATTACAATATTGATTTTTGTTACTCGATTCTGATCGGCTGAGGAGCATGCATGGAATCTTTTCTTAATTCATGCAATGAGTTAATACCACATGTGCTATATTTCTTAATTGCACGGATCCATCCCAGAGGATTTTGCAGCGTGTGTATATTTTCCAGCGCGAAATGATTTTCATTGTAAATAATCAAGTATTTTATGTAGATATGATGTTAAATGGAAGTACCTAATTTGTTTTCGAAGAACTAATGAAAAATACCGCTTGTATTTGATGAAAGTGAGCTATAAACACAAATATTTATCAACCACTCAAGGTATTTTCATTAATTCTTCTTCTCGAACGGTGGCATTTCCTGTAGGCTGTACAAATACTCAAGTCTCGGTAGAGCCGGAAATCGAACTGGACACCTTAAGGTTGGAAAGCAGAGGTTATACCGACTGCGTCAACCATGCCGCTTATAACTATTTTTAATTCCTAGAGCTTAAGCACCCGAATATTTCTTCGCGATGGAGACCGATTCTCCGAGAGTAGTCTTGATCGAGATGGCGTTTTTGGCGCCATTTTTTACTTTAAGCAGCGCGCGCGCTAACACGACGAACGCACGCCAGGTAGATAGGCGCGAAAACAAGCTTTGATAGCTCGGTTTTTAATAAAATGATCTTTTAACTGGTTACACGTACTTGTAACAAGAACCTATAAAAAAAGTCTATGAATTGCAAGTTAATAATTTATTTTTTAAAGAGATCTATTGTCAATTTGTTTGGTTTTTGAAGTTATAACTTTGATGAAAAAAACTTCGCAGTTCTGACCGACCAACACGGAGACTCAAAAGCAGCTAGTTGGCATCCGTGAAGATCACTATGACTGCATGACGTGTCATGTTCAGGTACAAGCATCTGCTGACAGCTTAGTTCCGGGTTGGCCTTCGTGACAACAAGAACGTCTGTTACTTAAGCTCTCTATAATGTGTAAAAATCATCATGTTTTATTTCTGATATTGCTGTTGTTTCTTTGTTTGTTAGTATATCCCACTTTGTGTTTGGCTCTATCGAGAGGGATTCGCCAGGTTCTCAAACACAAAATTTTCCTTGGAATCAATTGACGATACATGTATCCTCTGCCCTGCGTAACATTTTTTTTTAATTCTCCTTCCTTCACTATTGAAGTTTTTAGTAATGTAAATAATTCCCCAGTTGTTGTTATCGATTTAGTTATGGAATAAAAATGGCGTCGGGTTTTTTTCAGTCAGTGTAGACGATGACATTTTTTCTCTAAGGGAAACAGTCAATCCAGCGAAAACAAATTACGAGCACTTAAATTTTGCTTTTCTGTTCTCGCAGGTTAAAAAACCTAAGAATATATAGACAGGACCTTGCGACAGGACCTTGCGAGCCAAGATATCCACCACTACTCGCCCCTCCCTCCTCCCCATCGTGCAATAATTGTTAATTATTACTGTTCATTTTTATTCTTTATAGTAATTTTTATTATTATTGGAGGTAGCTATAGTAATATTTCAAGGCTTAACATCACTTCAGTTGTGCACCTCACAAATGTCGCCATTCAGAAAACCGCCCCAGACTACGATCCGGAGAAGGTTCGTCACTTGAATAATGCCATGGTGATTTAGATTGGAGTACGCTCATTACTTAGACTTGATATCTCTCTTTTGTCAGATGAAGTGTGTCTATAGTTCATTCGGTTTTCCCGTTAGTACAAAGTAAGGAAATGGTGCGGCATTTGATATTTAGTTTGTCCCTCTGCCATGTCTTAAATCCATCAGAATATTTTTATAGCAGTCTATTTATTGTACGATTAGGTCTCATTAAAAAGAAATATAAATTTGGGCATTTCTATCTCTACAGCTAATTAACCTGACAGCTTCTTGGGCTTGTCTAGCACAAGTTGCTGGTTATAGCTTTGTTTGTTAATACATCAAGTAAGCAGTTGCTGTTGGCCTGTTCGTGCGAAGGAACCATTTATGATCAGTCCAAATAACCTTTTTTTATGGAACATCAAAAGTAAATAGATTTCTTGGCGACAAAAGGTTTAAATTATTACTTATTGCACTCAATCAAAGATGCATGAATGAAATTAGTATCTCTAATTTTTATCCTGCATGTACAGACTTGTTTTGTTAATGGTGTTTTTATTGGCTTCTTTTGTTTTAAGTCTCGGTAATAAGGTTATTTCAGTGAATGTAGACAAAAAAATCTGTAAGTGCCACAATTTGCGAAATTCGAAAACCGATTTTTAACCTTTTTTCAGCACTAGATCTATCATTGGGATGTAAATTAACGTACTATCAATCCATCTAAAACTATGATTAGTGGTTTGCAACCTGGTATCTGAGGAAGTAAACATTCAAAGTATTTAGTAATTTTTTGGCCAATTACTTTCACGAGGCTTAATACTTGACAAAGGCAAGAAAATTAGGTATGATTGCGACTTTGTAATAGTGGCACTAAAGAATGGCTCCCTTTTATGAAATGGTGAAATGAGTCAGTATACTAAAACATCGCACTAAATTAGTTGCTGACATTCACGACACGCATGCGCTCTATAGGGTTGCAAATGGTCACTACAGCAACTTCGCCGGTACCTGGTTGGCAAGGAAGGAACTGAAACTGTAAGTAACCTCGCTAGAACTAACAGCAGATTTGGACCAATATGAGTTTGTTAGTAATGATGTTAGATATTATCAAAGGTACCCTTCGTAAGCTTAAATTAGGTCTTTATAATTTGGTTTTATAGTAGATAGCTTCGCAATGCTTCAAGTTAGATAACCCGTTTCTCGCATGATAATGCTATAAATCATAATTTTAACTAAAATTATCAAAGCAACTTTCCCATTAAAATTATGGGGAAAACACTTTTAACGGAATCGAGCACAATTCAATAGCCTTTAATTGTAATACGATGCAAACAACCTGAAATGGCTGAAATGCAAAACTGCTGCTCGCCACTACACCCGAACGTATTTGATAACGCGTTATCTTCGTTATCTATAGTGATTCTCTCAACTACAACAATACCTCAATTAATCCATGAGTTAAAAACGACTACAGAATAGAGGAAAAACTCGAGCCCTTTTGAACAAGACTGGTCTGCTAAAAGCAAACCAGTAATTATGTAGTGATTATGTTTTCTTTGTGTTCTCTTAGTTCAACTTTACCGATATCCTTTTCTTACTTGCAAAATGCATTCTCTTCTACGCTTTCTAGATTTTCAACGTCATTTCTTGCATAATGCAGTTATCCAAAGGCTGCCTGTAATTAAGTGTGATTTAGGTTCTAGACTGATCTTTACACACAACTGCTCATAATCTTTCAGCCCGCATTTCCTAACCCTCATATTTGGTTTCATCTTGTATTAAGCAGTAATTTCAATTGATTCTTTTGAAAAAAAAACCCCATGCACATTGTGGCTGCAGGTGGAGAAGGTGTTCCGTGATATCAACGACACCATCATCAAGAGCTTGCACGCTGTTCAGAAGATAATGATCAATGATAAACATTGCTTTGAAATGTATCCTTCATGTTGTCCTTATAGCTTCCTGATGTTCAGTCTGAAATTAGTGCATTGGTGTTGTATATCAGCATGCTGAGCAATATACATGTATTGTATAATCTACAGAATAGAATATATTATATAATATAGTATATATAACATAGCATAACATAACATACAATATGATATAATACAATGTTTAAACGCTAGATAACATAAGTAATAAATTTCTAGAAAAACTTAAGTAGATCAAACAAATATATTAAAAGCAATAAATAGAGGAGCAATGTAGGTAGAATCTAGTTTAGCTCATGATTAGTTTGATGTTTTCCTGGCGCTGTACCGATTGATAGCTCTGCTTTAACGAAGGGCAAATCTCATCATCATGCACACTTTTTAGCAATATATAGAAGTTTTGAATTTTTACACCCGTACAATTTTGTTCTTTCATTAAAAGATATTCAAGACAGTCAGTGTTTGCAAAGTACTATTTTAGAGTATCGTTATCGTTTGTTGAAAAAGTTAAGCTACCGTAACACCGATCAAGGTATGGCTACGATATTCTGTTCGATTCTAACCTCAAACCGTAAGTACTCGTTTTAACTAACATACAAGTGTATATTCGAAAAACAATGTACTTTATATCTCCGCTAGTCTAACCAGCCTTCTTCAGATGTGAGAATTAATTCAAATTGTTAAATTTATTGGTGAATTTTGAATTCCAATTTGAATTTATTCTCTTTGCTTAATTTTCTATATACGTTGTATTCACTTGTTAACTTTTATTTTAGTTTTTCTATTAATTATCATCAACAAGTCTTTTCTCCTACGTAATTGGTCGAGATTGTGTGTTATTTTTTAAATATAATGAACCTTTTGTTTGAATAGTTAATCCATCCGCTTATTGCTGTGACAGTTAAAATGTTTCAGTTATTGTTTTTAGGTGGCTAATTGAAGTAAACGCGTCTCCCTCTCTAACGGCGAGCAGCCAAACGGACTACGAACTGAAATTCCGTCTTTTGGAAGATGTACTGTATATTATCGACATGGAAAATAAGTACGTTCTTTAGAAACATTGCGGCCATCTAAAATCATTAAGTATCCATATGGATCTATTATTCTATATAGGAAACAGAGCATCATAACAAGTACAAAAAATTCCATACCAGTTTCTAGGCATTTGTTTATAAATCTCGTACCCAAGTTCCGAAATGAAAAAAACTTGGAAATGAGATTCTTTGTTTATAAGCTATTGCACAGCGTTTGAAGATTTTTTCAACTTACGGCTTTTTACATTGTTGTGCTTTCGTTTCGTTATAAATGTCCTTGAAATTTTTTAACATTGATGGTTTTTAAGTTTTGTTACATTTAAGTGATAAGTCACTTGCAACGTTGGGAAATGTAATGCTTGACCCGTTTTAATGGATTTATAGCTTTGTAGTAAAGGAAGCACCTTCTCTTTAACAATTTTATGTATCCTGATATGTAGGTCCGGCTGATTTATGGTCATCTGGCAACAACTGAAGACTCTTAAGTTGTTTCGCAGTCTTCCTACTGATAAGAAATAATAGAACAATCAATTGATAACAGGAGGCCACGTAGTAACCTTATTGAGTGACTCTCAAGTTGTGTCCCAGTCTTTCTGTTGATAAGAAATAATAGGGCAATTAATTGATAACAGGAGGGCACGTAGTAACCTTATTGAGTGACTCTCAAGTTGTGTTGCAGTCTTTCTGTTGATAAGAAATAATAGAACAATCAATTGATAACAGGAGGGCACGTAGTAACATTATTGAGTGACTCTCAAGTTATGTCCCAGTCTTTCTGTTGATAAGAAATAATAGGGCAATCAATTGATAACAGGAGGCCACGTAGTAACCTTATTGAGTGACTCTCAAGTTGTGTCCCACTCTTTCTGTTGATAAGAAATAATAGGACAATCAATCAATTGATAACAGGAGGCCACGTAGTAGCCTCTCTGTGTGACGGTTTATAGAATCATTTTTGGTTATATGCTGAAATGACGTTTCTTACTGTTTTGGGTGCTTAACAAACAGGTTAAACCCGTTTAATATCTCGAAAATGAATCTTTCGACAAAGGAGGTTGAATCACGCATGTATCAGCGGCACATGTCATAACTGGCAGCTGAACTGACCAGCCAGACAGTAATGCGCATGCGTAATGTCACATTTGTATGTCACGTTTTTGGCTCTACAAAAACAAAGAAGTAAAAATTCCATTGAATGATAAGTTTAACTATTTATTTTTCCGATGGTGGATAGAATTTGTAAATATGTCTTTACTTATTTCAAAAAGGTGAGTAGAGCTAGTTTCATAAATTATATTTTAAACTTTCAACTTCTCCCGCAGATTAACGGGAAAAGAGAAACGAGTAGGTGGATACGACCTCATGTGGAACGACGGTCCAGTTGCCATGGACGACAGTGTTGGAGCGGACTGTATTCCGCACCCAATCTACCCGACCAACACATTTTTAGGTAAGCAGTGATTTCACCTGTTTTTGACTACTCGTCTTTGTTGTGTCAATGTTTCAGAACTTTTGCATCCTTTTCGTATTTTCTCAACGATATCAAACGTGGTACTTTTTGTTAGCCTTAAGTATCCGGATTTGTAAAATCAATAGAAATCAACAACAATTTTAGGTTAATTCTAAGTATTGACTACTAGCATTTTTCTGGACGATAACTAATAATTTCCTGACGTTGATTGTTAGTTATATATGCTGTGCTGGTAAAGCTCAAAAGTATGGTCGAAAACGCTTTCCAAGGTAGTGAAAGTATTGACTATTTACGTCGCTGCTTCGCGGTTAGGTAAATAACCATCACTGTTCACTTCCTCTTCGGTGAATACTTAGTTATTGTTAATGAATGTGCTATCCGTTCTTTCCTTGTGACAGAAATAACGAACTGAATTTACTTCTATACTCAAATTACTTCGCAGGATGCTGCAATGAAGATCGTGAACAGCAGTTGAAAAAGATATTTAAAGCAGCCTCAGCAAGCAAGAAAAGCTGACATTTAATTTACCTCAGCGCTATTTATCAAAACTGCAACTCCTCTAACATTGGTATAGCCCTTCTGCAGTCAAAGATACTGAAACTCTTGCAGAATAGTTCAAATTTATTTATTCATCAAAACCGAAGCTCTCTTTACATCACTCAACAAAAAGTGTAGTGGTTTGATGAAGAGAAATAATCAAAGTGATCGCAGAAGGACCCAGTTTCAGTCAGAAGATTAAAAAAAATTCCCCGAAACCATATATTATTGAAGAAGAAGTTGAGAACAGTGTTTGAAGTATTAAAAGAGATATATATGTATATTACTTTTACTACAAACCGGCAGTTTACCAACGGCTCACTTACAATTGTCACCACTATATAAACCTCCATCAAATTTAAATCCTGAAGCCCTTTGCGTACAAAATCCATTAAAGTTCAACATCTTTCAGCAAGGTCTGGTCAAACTAAGGAAAAATCTTCACACAAAGGATAAGAACGGCAATATTTCTTTGCGTGCGATAGAGATTTTTCTGTGCGTGGATTGGATCGAAAACGGGATTTTTGGCGCAAATTTTTAACTTAATCAGCGTGCTTATCACAACGACGGACTCACGCTGGGTAAAAGGGCGCGAAAAGTAACTTTGAAGAGACCAGCCGTTAACTAACTTTAAATTGTAAAATTGGTTACACATACTGAAAGATCCTGAAGCAAAGATGATTATTATAGTAATTGTAAGTAGATTATCAAGGGTTTTTTTTGACAAACGTAAAAGAAATTAGATCGTGTTATTCGTGCAATCCTTGTTCGACTTTGTTTTAGCGACCTGCATCACGACTATTCGTGTTTTAACCATGTTTTGAACTTTTTACCTGACACCGGCTCTTATAGTCACCTGCCTCGTAAAGGATTTAACTTACCTCGGCTTTAGACACCTTTATGGTCTGGACAAACTTGATAGGAAAACAATATGAAAGATCATTATTTGCCGAGTAAGCGGTATGATGCCACAATAGGCGAACATAAATGATTTCTGAATCTTGCCATGTCTTAGTATACATACCGCGAGTGGTCCAAAAAAATGTACTTACCCGCTTTAAATCAGTCTAGATAAAAATGTAAATTTTTAAGAGCTATTTCTCTAAAGACAATTGGTATTTTATATTATTTTGTAATGTGTAACTAGAATTTTGGTGTATACGATGAGCATTTTTACACAGTATTGATTGAGATAATTGAGTTGAATTAACGTTTCTAAAATGTTGGCCTAGTAAATGTTAATGCCTCAATAACTTGACACTGCGATCAAAACTGTACACGTTTGTTTTTGGGTAAAAAATGTTATTCATTGGGAAACCATGCATGAGGGGGACATACGATGATGCGGTGAATAAAATCTTAGCTTGCGGTGTTGCGGTGGCCTGAAACCCTTTGGTGTGCGATGTTTGTGTTTTTCATGCTACGGTATTCAGTGAAATGAAATGATGTGCGGTGTTGCTGGTTTGCCTAAGTCATGTACCGTTAAAATAATGTAGCTAAAGATAGTTGTTCCGTAACGGTGTTTCGTTGACTTTTCTTGCGGTGACGCGGTGTTCGTTGATCCAGGAAATAAAACATTTATAACCTTCTTATAGCTCTTTCTGTCTTTGTTTGGAAATCCCAAATGAAATTTCGTGAAAATTTCCGTAAATCAGTTTTTTTAGCTGCCAAAAAGCTCACAATTCATTTTTCTGGAGCCTGATGATAAATTTGGTTTTGATGGCGTTGTCAGTGGTTCCACAGCTACCCGTGTCATGTAACTTGTGTCCAAAGCATATTTCACGGAATTCCGAACAATCACAGCACTGTATTCAAATCGCAAAATTTTGTTTTGGGCAAGGTTTATATTACAATTTTTGACAGTCATATTTCCTATCTAAAACTTTCTTACACTTCTTCATGACAAAATCAACGAAGGCAAACAAATCCGGACCATTCAGTTTTCTTTCTAGGTTTTGCCTGAAGGTAAATATTGCATAGAAATACCCGGTATTCCGGTTTTATGTGAACAGTTTTTTTTTGGTTGTACCGGCGGAGCAATGTTGGTTGCCATTCACATAAGTCCTTATCAACCATGACAGTTTGACTCGACAGGAACCACTGGCTATACGTCATTCCCCATACAAACCGACCTTTTACCCGCGCTTAAAAAGGCGACACTTCAACTCGAAAAATGCAATATTTAAGGCTAAACAGCTTGCATATTAGAAATCTTTTACTTACCAAAACTGGAAATTCGGTATCCAGTGGACAAAAAATGATATCGAACAATTTCATTTTTAGAATGTGGAGAGCTATCGGGAATGTAATCGATTCCCGATCGTTCCAAGTTTCGCAGGCGTGTTAATGCTTCGTGAAATGGTTCTTGAAAATGCTCTTATTCGGCTACCAATGAAAGATGTTTAATATGTCACGTGATATTTCGGTGTTTGGTACATGATTTCGGCAAACCAGAATGAACAACCGTCCAGATACGACAGCTTCCTAACACTGCAGTATCTTACTCTACGAGTTTACCACAGGATACCTTTGCTGAATTAAATGAATGGATATATTTACGATAAGCAAGAATAGCTTAATAAGATTTCAGTTCACATCATATTTATCGACTGAAAAATGCTGATGTAAGTTTCTTATCAAATCACTGTTTGTTTTTGATAACGTTTCATAATTATAAAGGATTTCATGCGAATCTTTAATTTACTAGCTCATAAGTTGGCAAAGAAATAAATTTTCGAATCTAGACAATTTTACTAAGAAATGTAAACAACAACAACAACTTTATTTACCACTTTTTTGAATATTGACAATATATTACGAAAAACCTAAAAATAACATTAAGGGTTTTAGCACCCTGAAATAGCTAAAAAGCTGAAAATATGGCAAGGTGCTAAAATTTGAACTATAAATTAAATTACTAGGCCGGGATGGGCTAAGCGTATCACACAACAGATACACACACAAAAAGACGCGATATATATATATTCTACCTAATGTTATCAGTTTTAGTGTGATATTAAAAATACATTTGTCCATACATAAGTTTCTAAAATAAATAGATCATTATTATAAATTTATACATGCTCTCCAAGGGTTGTTATGATGCTAAACACAAACAGCAAAAAACATTTAACTTGACTGTACATCTTCTACGACTTTAGGTGAGTGCCTTGGGCTTGGAAACTTTTCTTTTACTATTCCTGTTGTGACACGTTTTATTAATGGTTTCGTATCTTGAAAAAGGGAATATTTATCAATGTAACGCTGGCGTGAAAATGGTCTATTAATGAAACATATCACTAGCAACAAAATCGTTTCTGAAGAACGCTATTCATTACGCTGAAAAACAAAGACCGGCTAAATAACAATTAGCAACTATTTAAATACGCACATTTCGTTTTGAATAAACTGATCATCAAATCAAAAATTAAAATTTAGTAATCGGTGTTTTTTTTTCTGCGGATTAGGTCATAGTTGGACAAACAAGTTAGATGGACTAAAGGGAAAACAAGATGACCTCGCAAGTTTCATCTCTGCCTGACCAACTTTATAAACGTAGGTTTCTCATTCTTGGGATATTTTGTTCTTTTGGTTTTTCCAGTGCTGGTCAGTGGACATCTTATGCTTCAATCAGCAATATCGTTCAACATTACTATAATATCTCGTCGGTTGCCGTCAACAGTCTTTCCATGGTATATCTGATATCGCACGTGGTGTTTGTATTTCCAGTGATAAGGTTATATGAAGCCTATGACCTCAAAAACTACGTTATATTTGCTACATTTCTCAACACACTGGGTGCGTGGATAAAGTTTGGTGGCTCCAGCGCTTCTGGTTTTGTCTGGATTGTTCTTGGTCAAGCAATAAGCGGTGTTTCTAACGTTTTCTTACATTGCATACCTGCTGGAATTTCAGCAGTTTGGTTCGGTGAAAACGAGAGAACGATTGCAACTTCAATAAGCTACCTTTCGTGTCAATTTGGAGTTGCAGTTTACTATGCAATTGTTCCTATCATTATGGTTCCAAGATCCGAGAGCTACGAGGAACTATTTCAAGGATTTTCCAGGTTCAATGGTGGCAACGCTGTGTTATGTACCCTAATAACCATAGTAAGTCTCATTGCCTTTGAAGCTGCGCCCCCAACCCCTCCGAGTAGATCGCAAGCTCTTCACACCCAAGGCGAGAACAACTTGAGCTTAGTGGAATCCC
>JAOTRI020101511.1:0-14119 GCA_028564885.2 Zoanthus sanctaehelenae
GGAATGGGGGTGAGTGGCTCCCTTCAGCTACTCGCCCCATTTCCTTTTCGTTCCCGTTCGCGCGTTCATTTCCTCTTCCCAGTTTCCCATATGATTCTCGATCTCCCGGCGAGGGAAAAGACTGTTTTAAAGTCTACCGGTGGCGCGAACATATCAAGTTTATCTTCGAGTGGTAAAAATGTTTCACGAATAAGCGCAGCAAACGAGTGACATTCGTTTTTCCACGAGAAGATAAATTTCATATATTCCAGCCTATGTGTAATTTTCTTTCTATTACATAGATACAAGTGTTTTGAAAATAGAAAAACTAAACGAAAAAGGCGATATCTTCACTAGTCACTCGTATCCCGGATGTAGTTTCATATAACATCTACGAGTGGCATATTTTTATAGTTCAATCTTTCTTAGCAGCAAAACTACCATATAAACTTCTCGATCTGTGCAAATCAATCCCCCAACACCTCCCCCCAACACTTACCCTAACAAAACAGTAGGTGTAGCAAGAGGCGCGTTACTTGCCTGCGAGAAAAAAAAAAGCAAAATGTTAATTAAGGCCGTCTGGTTAGCCCAGTTGGTCAGATAGTCTATCGTGCGGGAGGCCTGGGTTCGATTACCGGCCGGACCAACACTCAGAGTCTTATGATAGTTGAATAGAAAGTGCCTTTGCCCTAACATCCGTAAAAGGTTAGACTTTCACGTCTTCTCGGATAAAGATATTAAACCGTAGGCCCTGTGTTTGTGTGAGTGTGTGTGACGTAATGTGAAAGGTCTCCGTCCACCTGCCTTTGGCCGACTAGAAAAACTTGACACCTAAATAAAGTCTTTATTTATAATAATAATAAAAATTATTATTATTATTATTGTTATTGTTATTATTAAGCAATAGTTTTAAGTTAGCAAAGTTAGCATGTATACTTTCTTGATTGAGTGAGGTTTTTTCCCAAAGGATATGAATAGTCTCCTTAATTTTAACTTTTGAGATGTTTGCGGCCTCTGTAGATTTTGTTTAGTTATTTATTTATTTATGTATGTATTTATTAATGTTTTTTTTAAATTTATATATGTTACCTTTGAAACCCGACAACTAAGTTATATCTATTAGATTTTGCCTACCAGCTACCTCGTTTAACCCCAGGTTACCGTGGCTGGTAAGTCACCTTGAAGTAAGTTTTAAATATTGTATAGATATATTGTAATAAGATGTGTTATGTTAGGTGCGAAATAAAGATTTGTTGTTGTTGTTGTTGTTGTTGATCTTGGATAGAAAAATGGTCACGTGTGCATTTCTGCCGACAAACGTCATAACACACTAAATGTGCTAGGCTTAATCCGTTTTAAGCTGCTCATTATTCCAAAGGTCTCTCTGACATAGCAAGGTCCACAACAAGAGAAATGGGCCCCTCGAGGATAGGTCTTTCACGACTAACTTGATATTGAACTCATCCTTACAGAACCGTTTGAGAATATGAGTAGTAAGTTGCATGGTTAGACCAGAAAACTTGCCTATGTATGGTAATTTGGCATAAAAAATTCTACGATCGTCTTTAGCATTGCCATGTTTATTGTAAACTAAGCTATTGACCTTCCTTTTTATAAGGTTATCAAGAACACTGCCTGGATAGACGTTTTTCAACTAAAAGAGTCTACAGAAAATACAAAAAGTTCAATCATGGGTCAAATACTTCTGCGGGTTTTTATTCACAAAATTCCACAAGTTTTCCAACAGTACAAAAATTACCTACTTCTTCAAGAGTTTTCCATGACCCTGGAAGACAATTTCAAATTTCCAGGAATTCCAGGAATTCAAGGCGTAGTGAGTTCTGCTCACTTGATTAACAAGCAGTCAATGGAATTTTTATTTCAAGCTTCTACTTCGCATTTTTAAACGTAATTTAACTCTTTTTTATCGAAAACAACAGGGGGTGCAACCAGAGAGGAAGGGAGGGGGGACTCAGAGGTTCTAACCCTTTCCCTTTTTCCCTCACACCTCGATCCTTTACCATGTGAATATTCAAATCAACCTCACTGCGATACTTGTCACTGACCAATCATTTTATGGTGATTTGGAACCATCCCCCCTCCCTATGTCACACATAAATCCCCCGCCGTGTCAATATTTCGAGCGACCTCAATGTGGTACTTATCACTGACCAATCATCTTTTGGTGATTTGAAACCCACCTGTCACACCTCGATACCACACCGTGTCAACATTTAGAGCGACATCAATGAGATACTTATCACTGACCAATCATCTTTTGGTGATTTGAAACCCACCTGTCACACCTCGATACCACACCATGTCAATATTTAGAGCGATATCACTGCGATAATTATCACTGACTAATCATCTTTTGGTGATTTGAATTCTTCCCCTCTAAAAAATGTTGGCTACTCCAAAGATTAATAATCCTTCATTTAAGTTATGAATAAAAAACGTTTTTAATCAAACTTACTCGTCAATTTTAATGAGGTGTTGATATTTTGTAACCTCCTGTTTGCTGTAAAAACAGTTTACATTCGTGCAAAATATATTTGTAAGCGAAAAAGAGGTCTAAAATAAAAACTTTCAGTTCTTAGCACCAACTGAACCCACGATCATTACGTTAACGATAGAACCACAAACCGTGAGTATCCACTGGTGTTTGAGAACCATATCAGCTGTGTAACGCTTTGCAGCATCTCGAACTAACAAGTGAGAAATCAGGTCTTTTGCATCTAGTGACACATCGTGCCATTCCTGTAAAAATATGGAGAAGATTCAGGAATGACTTCAAAGTTGCTGAAACGAGAAAGCAAATAGATCTGAATTTCAATAGCGATCCCATCAACAACAAAAATGGAGTAGACGTTTATATTAAGTAAACTCGAAGTTGTAATTTTTACGATCATCGCCAAAGGTATTTTAAGCATAGAAAGAAATAAGAGAAAAATAACATATATAGCCCTTGGCAGGAATCGAACCCCACATCTTCGGTTTATTAGTCCGACGTGTTAACCACTACACCACAAGGACCAACCACGCTAGTAACGCAGCCGGACAATGTTATATTGATGGTAACTGTAGGGGTTCCCAGGGCGATATTTTTCTCTGATGATAAGTTGAACACCTTAATTTTTGGTACGCATATATTAATGGTTATATATGTAGATGAATGTAATTGATGCGTTCGGTGTGTAGATATATAGAAAGAAGTAAGAGAAAAATAACATATATAGCCCTTGGCAGGAATCGAACCCAAATTATTTTAAGCTTATTACGTCATTAGGCATGCTGATTACTTGTGACAACAAGGCATTTTTTAAGGGATAATTTCAGAAAGATACTCACACAAATGAAACCTAGTCATCAAAAAAGACAGAAACAAAAACTAACAGTGAAAGAGTAAATACGTGGATTCTAAGTTTGTGTTTGTATGGTGACACAAGTGTATTAATCTATAATTATAGCACAATGTGTAAGTGAAGAGTGACATGTGTGCCAATGGCAGCGATAAATACGCATTAAATGTTAATTAAAAACAAAACACCGCCAACACGAGATGTTTAAGCTCAAGTGTTAAGCCAGTCGCCACTGATGAAAGCTATGCTACATTAGCTTCCTCTATTTCTTTACAAGCTTTACCACAAAGCGAAACATAGTACGCCAAATGTATACAAAAATACAAGGGCAAATCCATACCTTCTCCGTGAAATCGTACTGTCCATCCTGTATTCTTGTCAGCAACATTTCCTTAAAGGAATAATTTCCATTAGCACCATTAACAGTAGTAGCAATAATTGTAGAAGTAGTAATACTAGTAGTAATAGTAGCAGTAGTAATAGCAGTAGTAGTAGTAGTAGTAGTAGTAGTAGTAGCAGTAGTAGTAGTAGTAGTAATAGTAATAGTAGCAGTAGTAATAGCAGTAGTAGTAGTAGTAGTAGTAGTAGTAGTAGTAGTAGTAGTAGTAGTAGTAGTAGTAGCAGTAGTAGTAGTAAGTAGTAGTAGTAGTAGTAGTAATAGTAGTAGTAGTAGCAGTAGTATGGTACCATTGTCCTTGACATTAAGGAAGGTTAAAGTATATTATGAATGAGATAGAACACAAGCTAAATCATTTGTTGTAAAAGGATGATTTGACTCTGTTTGCCGATAGTGAAGATCAAATTGATACACTTTTGTTCTGATATAAGCGAATCTTTCTTTACACTTATGTCAACCTGGGAATAAATGAATTGGATGAGAACAAAGAAAATTACGAAATGAAAGAGAAAATCATAAAGGAATATAAGCTAAATCTTCGATTGATCCTAAAAATTAATCGAAACTAAATTAAATGGGAAAAAAACAAAGTAAAAGCAATAAATAAATCGCAAGTGGCTATATTCAGGACCGGAGCAAAAGGCTGTCGTGGAAAGAGAGTGAATTGAAAAACGTGAAAACGAAATCAAGGATATTGTTCATTAAGAGGAAAGATGGAGGTAGACATTTTGATGAGTGTGGAAAGTTGTGTAAGACAAGAAGATAATAGCTTAGGTTATTATGCCGCCAATTCCGAAGAAAACCTTTTTAAGGGAGTTTCTACAAGAAACTTTTAAAACAAGTAGAGAATTCAACAAACAGATAGAACATAAACGTGCACAAAACTGGACCGAACAGATTATGTGTGGACATTTTGTCAGGGAAATGCCACAGAACATTAATAATGAAACGTGGCAATGGTTATCCAAATGTAATAAAGTCTTTATTTATCATATAAAATATACCCACAAACAAACGTGTGAGTTTACAATAAAATAGGTGACTTAAAATATATTTTGTGAATATATTACTATATTAATTTAAAAAGACACCTTTCAGTTCTAACCTTAGTAAGTATAAAATTGTGCCCCCTTTTTCTTAATCTTAAGAGTTCTTTGGGGTGGTAGCAAGCTTTGGAGTGGGTTTGCCTTTTTTGTGATGATTTTGCCCTACAGTTGACTGTCCCTGACTTTAATATATTCCGTAATAGGAACCAAGCTAGTAGTATAACCGTATCTTAATGCACGCCTACAAAACTTATCAATCAGACACAAGTACCTACTCTCAGAGGCACAAGCCCAGACCTCAATTGCATACAAGTGATATAATTAAACTATTAAATAAAACGGTCAATTCCTGTGGCGAGTAATGTAATCTAAAGATTGAGACAGCATTGCTATGTGCCGCAGAGGAACAAGCGATCAGGACAATTTAAGTAGAGTACTACATCGATAAGACCAGCAAAAGCCCATTTTTCTAGGAATAACACCCAGTGTCAACAAGGAGATTGAGGAAAGTGTTGGAAACGTGAAGAAATGTTAAATACCATGTATGACAGACACACACATCCACACGGATGTCAATCTCCCTATCCGAGAAAACCCAAAAGTCTAACCAGATATTAGAGCAGCGCCTTTTCCTCCATTATTTTAAGACTTGAGTGTTAGTCCAGGAGGGAATCGAACCCGAGCCTCCAGCACGAGAGACTGGGACCTTATCAACAAGGCTAACCAGACGAATCGCATTAAGCTAGTTAGAAAAGCGCGTTTAATATATAACTTTCTAAAAGAAGAGAAATGCCGAGTGAAGATAAATCAAATATCGCCATCAATCAAATTTAACGAAAAAAAATTTATGATCGAGCGAAGTGATCACGAGTATCAGGAAAAGCTGTTGCAAGCAATTGAGAGACTTCAATTGCAACACCAGAAAAAACAAAAAGTGGGAACATTTCTTGTAATATTTTGTTGGTTCCACAATCATGCCGTGAAATATGAGTTAGCATATGTAGTATTGATTAATCTTAAGTATTGATAAACATATATATACTTAAAGTTGTATGAAGAAAGGAGTGTCGAGAACAACAGAAGTTTTAAGATTTTTGAAGTATTTATACTGTCTTAATTAAAAAAAGCAATTAAACGTGGAGCGAGTTGGAATGCTTTTACTAGACAAAACTGATGCGTTGGTATCTTTAGTCAAAATTAAATAATAAATACCAAGTTAAAAAGAGCTTCTAACTAGTTATTCCACCACCCAAAGGCAAACCGGTATTTTCAGACGTGTTATTTAAAGCAGTGTGTCTTTTTTTTGGCCGGCATTGTCTCATATAGTGCTTTTATCTTTCCTGTTATTCTCAACTAGATGCTTTTTTGATAAGAACAACTTTATACTGAAAACAATGAGGCTCAGACTGGTTGAAAATTAAGAACATTTTAAGAGCAAACAAAGGCTGACTCTTAAAATCTAAAAATGTAACCAGTTGAAATGTTAAAGAACCTTGTCATTTAACGGTTTGCAAAGTGCTCAAGTAAAAACACAGAAGCGCCGTCTCACATTAAGTATATTTACTATTGTCCTAAATGAAACACACATATTCCTGTAATACTAAAAGCTCCAAAGAGGATCAGCATTGTTTTTATCGCCTTTTCTTTTTGTAGCTTTATTTAAAGTGGGCACTGTTAAAGTACAACTCTGTTGTGTTTCAGATTGGTTGGTATGTCTTCTCATTAATTATTTGCTTTCAATCAGCAGTTGAATTTTATTCGCTGTGTTTGGCTAGAGGGCAAAACTATACCCCCTTTCGCTTTCAAATAGAAATTCTTTTTAAAACTTGCGATTCAGCTGTGAAAAAGTCCGCACGAGACTAAATATAACGTCTTTTTATAGCAACCTATTTAAGCATCAATGAACAAATTATGTCAGCAAACAAGGCGATCTTACACAATACCTCCGTGTGCGTGCGCGTGGGTGTTCAGTTTACCGTGATTGTCTACTCTACAATCTCTTTTCTTAAATCTGCAATGTTTTTTCTAAGCTTCGGTATTTTTGAAGCTTAGTGAAAACCAATTTCAACATTTGAAAGTGCTTTTTTAAGTTAAAATTTAATGCTAAAGTATTGAATTGTTTATAGTTTCAAAAGAAAAGCAAGAGAAAAAATAATTTGCGAATTTTTACTGATCAATTTATCAGGCATAATTTGCATGGTGAACAAAAGGGTGATGTTTTGAAAAACAACAGCCAAATCCTACCGAGATTAAAACTTCTTATCATTTTCGATTTAAATGAAAAGATTTCCCGTCGTTTCGTTGCCTAAGTCATTACCAAATCATGCTGTTGTCAAGTTTTCTCTGGCTACATCCGTTCTCAGTAAAGTGCCTCTTCGCATTTTCTTTTTCATTTTTGCCGCTGGTAAGAGACAAAACAAAAAAAGCATTTCAAGTTTTAGTTTATCTCTTCAATGTTTAAATTGAAGACATGCCAAAAAGCATTTTACTTTAAAACATATTATGTGTTTTAGATATTTGTTAAAACATTTTCCTGTAAACAAATTGTAAATATCGTTTTACCGGTTCGTTTTGAATCCTTAAAACAAGTTTACTTGGATAGCGTCTGTAATTCAAGTGGAGATTTTTGAATTACTTAGTTTCTTGTTAACATATATGAAGTGTAAAAACCCTTGTCTCGTTAGGAAATGGAAGCCTTTCATTGTATCAATCTTTCTCAAGGTAATTCAGCCATGCCGTTTACTCAACAACAAATTCGAACAGCAGAATAATTTAGGAAATCTCTGAACTAGTTTTTTTCGGAGAACTCTTTTTCTGGTAATACGTAAAAACAAATATTAAAGAAAATAAACTCTATATATGTTATTACACCATCTTTCTCATGATTTTATGGCCTTCGGCTTGTGACTTCTGCATGGCTCAATAACAAACAAAACTTAATGTTGATTTGCTGAAAGAAAATTCTTTAAGTTTACTTTTGAAAACGTACACAGTATTTTATAAGAACAACTTAATAAGAAAAATGAGGCTTAGATTGATCTTAAATTAAGAACAATTTAAGAACAATCACAAGTTGAGGCTGAAAAAGTGAGAATATTGTCATTTACGTTCGCAATGCGTACAGTAAAAACACAGAAGCACTGTTTATTTTCCGATGCTTTTTCTTTCTGTTCCGTTTTTTTTTTTCATTATTTCAAACCACTTACAGAAATAAGTACAAATTAAGAATAAATTGAGGCTGAAAAAACAAAAATGGACAATGAGCCTCAGCAAAACGTACTGGTTCTGTACATATAGTTCTTCCATATCACATATAGGCTTACAACTGTTATAGAAGAGATAACGAGATACTGGTATATCAACTTTGCCATCGGCGAAACTCCAACAAAACTTTAATCGGTTAAGTACTAGGAACGTCTCTTTAAACATACCCAAACAAAATGTAATAAAAAGGCCAAAATATTTTGTTGTTTAAAAGACGCGAATGTTTTCAACAAAATGATGACTTTTTGTGGAAAACGTTCAAGTTTTTTAAACAAGTATTTTTTTGCCTTTTTATTACATTTTATATTCTTTAAGCGATTTCAATGACATACCCAAACAACTTTGAGTAAAAACGTCTATTATCGTGTTGAATACACAAGACTAGTTCAAATGCATCTTCATAATATTTGAGTAACTATTTAGCAAACAGAAAACTGCACTCGACGTACGCATACGCTAAATTGTTTTACAAAAATCAACGAAGGCGGTTTTTAGATAGGTTTTCAAAGGTCGAGAAGCGCTGAAATTTTAGATTACGTCTTATTCCTTAACTCATATGAAAAAGTTGATTTCAGAAAAACAGCGATATAATAATTATCGAAAATATTCATTTCATTTGTCACGCAAATTATGAGACCTATGGCGTCTTTAAATATAACCTAACCGTTTGAAACCTAAGTAAAGAAAAGTCAACACTAAGACAACGGAAATCTGAACTATAATAGAGCTACAATTAGTCGCATTTTATGGCATTTTACGGCTTATTAGTCATAAAATTCGGACACTGTAAATCTTGCAGAGAGCATTGTACTGGAGGGATCTTATTAATATTAGTCACGTGATATTTTTTTCAGATAAACAACAGTGAGACGGTATAAAGTTCATGTGTCGGCTAAAGTAATATATTAACTGCATGTTAAGAAGTTAAAGCATTATACCAACTGCATGTTAAGGTGTTACAAGTCTTTCTCTGCTGATCACCAAGCTGTGCATCTATCACTTTTTACAAACACAAGCCGAAAGAATGTTAGGAAAACCACCTTGTGCGGGAGTTTTGTCACCCACTGAAGTCC
Organism: Zoanthus sanctaehelenae; assembly: GCA_028564885.2. NCBI lineage: Eukaryota > Metazoa > Cnidaria > Anthozoa > Zoantharia > Zoanthidae > Zoanthus > Zoanthus sanctaehelenae. Next base: position 9,122 of record JAOTRI020101511.1, read on the forward strand.
CAATAACAACTCTTATTTTTGCTAGCGTTTTTATGTTTTTCACGATACCAGGCAATCTGATGGTGGTACTAGCAATTCTAAAGGATCCGAACAGGAACATGCGTACTCCATTCTGTGGCTTACTGATTAGTTTAGCCATGACCGACTTGATTGTGGGAGTAGCTGTGTTGCCATTATCAATATACATTCATAAACGAGAGCTCGAGCGTCTTCCTATCGCCATGGCCTGGCTTTCACAGTTTACTTACTTTCTGTTATGCACGGCGTCATTATTGAGTCTTACTGCCCTGACGATTGACAGATATTTATCCATAACTGCCCCATTATGGTACCACGTGAATGCAACATTTCACAGGGCTTGTATTTTGTCCATTTTGGTCTGGTTGCTCGCTATAACGTTCGCTACCACATTTTTCAAGGTGGGTTTTATTCTGTACTCATTTGTCTTTGCAAACATCGCTCTTTTTGTCTCGCTTTTTATTCTAGTTTTTGCTTACATCATGATTTTCCGTAAGCTAAAGAAGGAATTGGCCTTCCTTCAGTCGTTCAACGGAAGCGTCGAGGAAAGGGATCGCACACGAGTGAGGTCAATGGTCAGAGAAAGGAAAATAGTCAATGCATACTTATTAATGATCGCTGTGTTCTTGCTGACGTACGGCCCTTCGTGTATTATGGTCTATCTCATGAATCTTTGCACTGTCTGCAGCTGTGATCTCATCCATTGGTTGAGAGACATGCATTTCGTTTTCGTGACCGCAAACAGTTTCCTCAATCCGATCGTGTATGCGTTTCGTCTTCCAAACTTCAGGTCAGCAACTGCTCGCTTATTACACAACCTACAACTGCTGAAAAAGAGACAAATTGAGCCTCGGTCAGCAAATATTGACTCCTCTGCAGCTGAAAGTGGCTTACATAGTGTAACACCCGTGTGACTCGCATGATAAATAAAGCTAAATGATTTTTGTGTTCGAACTGATTATCGAACTCAAACTGAACCCATAACGTCTTCCTGATCTTATATTGTATTTTCATCCCTTCATTAGCGTTGTCCATGGTACAACTGACACTTCAGTGTACCTTCCGTAATTTGTTGTGTCGTGTTTTTCGCATTGCAAGGACAATTATAGCTAATTTTTTTTTACTATTTCACTCTGTTAATTGATCTTAACACTTGTTTCTACAAAAGTAAGCAGGTGAAAGTCTTACTCCATTTACACGGGGTAATTCTTCAAGTTGAAACAGGAGCTAGAACTCCTTTCAGTTCGGCGGTTACCAAATTGTTGTGACGTCTGGAAAGCTAAGTCAGCTTTGGCGTAAGAGGTCTCGCAAAAACCCAACCATGTCTGGAACGCTTAGTCTGCTTTGGCGTACGGGGTCTCGCAAAATCCAAAGTAGGCCGCGTTCAAATTCCTTACTTTTGTTGTTGGTATATGCCGAGTATACGCAAAGTAAAGCTACGAAGCTTTAAGAAAAAAAGAATAGCAACTCAAAAAAAAACCAGTTGCATGAAAACTTACCTAACCAATACACTTTAATGAATCATAACCATTACGATAGTTTTGAAATGTGATCTTAACTAGCACATATTTTTACAATATTATTTCTTTGTTTACTTCGTAGTCTTAATTTCAATTGAGAAAATAAATCAAACACTTGCAAAGTGTTTCATCACATTTCTGAACACCTCAAATTTCGTCAAAAATACTCCGCTGCGCGTCGTACTCTCAACTTTCGTTTCAGTTTATATACACTTTTATTGCTATCATGGCAGGCATGTACTAAAATATGGAACACGGGAACGAAAGTACGGAAACAACCGAAACATGCGGAACGACCGGAACCGCAATAAAAAATCAAAATCAAATATATTTCTCTGAATTTAATGTACGTGAAGTGACTAGTTGCTTCAGCATAAATTTTATTAACATTAAACAGGAAAAAGCACACTAAAATAACACAGAATAAGACACATCAAAGCATTGATGATATGCGAACGCAAATATGACTTAGCTTACCACAAGAGGTGATTACAGATATTATTCAGAGGGTAACGCAACGAATATAATTCAAGTTATACTTACAAGTATCTATGGACCTTACTCTGTCCAATGTCAGTAAGTCCGTTTATAAAAGGTATCTGCATATAGAGATAACAACACTAAAACAAAATTAGAACCAAAACAAACGCAAGTGAATTTATATATGAACGTGACTTCAAACAAAGTGTACAAAAAAATAAAATACGTAGAGATAAATTGTCTATAACATCACTTATAAAAGTCTTAAAAATAACTTTTTTGAAATTATTTTGTAATCAGAATGAACCAGGCATTTTGCGTCATAAATTAAATTTGGTTTCAGTTTAAAGTTTTAATTAACAACTAAATAATTATATCTAGATTCCTGTTTAATTTCGAAGTTTTATGTTTAGCATTTCGAGCTACAAAAACGATCCATGGGTCTGAGCCACTGTCGGAAAATGGAAAACGTGATTTAATTACCAAAGCAACTGATGCTCACCGATCTAAAACGCAGTTGCCTCTGCGTTCTTGTAAGTTGAATTCAAAATCATTTTAGTGAACTCTGAAAATCTTGTAGCCAAACGGTCTTTTTAAAAATAAAGTGAGAATTGAATGAAAATGGTGTTTGGCGCTGACTGAGTTTTGTCATTTTACAATTTTAAAAAATTCCAGTTTCTCTACATTCTTGAATTGGAACCCCATAACAGATTTTTAAAAGTAAATTCTAGTCGCGTCTAGATGCAGTAGAAACACTTTGAAACTCCGGCAGTTAACGGTTTTTTAAAACAAATTAATAAGTGAATAACAACGTTTTTGGAAGTAACTGAATAATTAACTAAATATTAAAGTCTGCCGCTTTCTAGTTTGTCGTTTATAGTTACACAACTTTAAAAAACGCTATGAACTATTTTCCTGAAATATAAATACAAAATCATTTTAAGCAAACTTGGTCGCATTTAGATATAATTGAAAAATTCTGAAAATCTTGTAGCAATACCGTCTTTTTTAAAAAAATTGAAAACTGAATAACAATCATATTTGCGCAAAAAGTAATTGAACAACACAGTTGGCGCCCACTGCCTCAACATTTTTGAATTCTAAACCCCAAGTATAAGAATAATTCTAAAAACTTATTATAACGGTCTCTTAATTCAAAATAATTGGATAAAACGACTTTGTAAAAAGTAATTTAATAACAGTAGTCAGCACATTTGGCGTTACTCAATTGCCTTAGCGTTCTTGAATTTTTATGAAATCCAAAACAGATGCAAGTGAAATCTAGTCGCAACTTGATGTAATATAAAATGCAAATCGTAATTAAATAACAGCAGATTTGGCCATTACTGACGTGCTATTTTACAATTTGAAAAAAACGCAGTTGTCTTAGTGTTCTTGGATTAAAATTAATAAAACAGATTCAAATAAACTGTAATTACGGCTACATAAAATTTATTTGGCAACTGAATAATTCTGAAAATGTAATAAAAATTATCCTTATGAAAAACGTTATTGAAAAACAACACAGTGTGGCACTCACTAAAAAACAGCTTCAATCAAACTCTAGATATGATTGGATATTTTAGAAAATTTTGCTGCAACATGGTCTTTTAAACTAACATAATTGGACATCAAATCAATCTCTCCTTTTGGAAAAAGTAATTGAATAACTGACGAACGCAGTTGGCGCTCGTTGACTTTAAATATGATTTTACAGTCAGTTTCCTCTGGCGGTTCTTCAATAATAAGAACAGAGATTCATGTAAACTCTGTCTCTGGTCGCAATAGTATATAAGGGTTCCTGTAGCTGAGAAGCTAACAAAATTCAAGATTTTGCTTTAAGACTTTTAATGCTAAAGGAAATTTTAAGATCATTATTTTTATAGCACGAAAAATCATCATCACACCTTCACTCTATAAGCTTTTTCACCGAATACCAACAAAAAAAGGTTTCTTAGCAAACGGAAGATTCCAAAAGGCATGGCGCAATCAATGCAAAGAGTCAATGTTACATTAGATTTGGCTACAAAAAATATCACATATTTTAAGACCTCAAAAGAAAGGTTCCAACATATTCCAGATCTTTTTAGGGCCATACAATAATCCTTTTGGAAAAATTAATTGAATAGCGACACAGTTGGCGCTCAATAACTTATAATTTAAACTCTAAGGTCTTGAATTAAAAACAATAATATACGATTGCATAGATCTCATTATCTTACAGTAATTTGGTCTTTTAAAACAAAATATATAGAGGATATTACACGGTGGCGCGAAGATTTGAATTTTAGTTTCGAGTGGCAAAATAACATTTTACGAACAAGCCGCCGTGTGATGTTCTTTTTATTATATAGACACGACTGTTTTTTGGAGGGAAATGACCGAAATTACGTCATCGATAAACTCACGTGTGAGATTATGGAAAACAAATCACTCGGGTCCCGGATGTAGTTTTTATGAATTTTCCGAGTGGCATATTTTCCAGTAAAACACTCGCGTCTATATAATAAAACTGAATAACAATCCTTTCCGAAAAAGTAATTGAATAACACAGCAGGAGTCTCAGATTTACGTATACTCTAATTGGTTACAGCTGGACAATTCTATAAGTACTATGCGTTTTCTTTGCAAAGTAACAAAAGAAAAATACGGATAGAATAAGTAGAGTATAGAAGTAAAAAAAAGAAGATTTTTGGGCGTGTCAGAACACCACTGTGCCACTGCACGTACCTGGACACCCATGGGCAAAAAGAAAGTCGGCCGCCCAAGACTGCAACGGCGAGCTGGAAGTCCTCGGAGGAAGTGAGAGACCTGGCCAAGGATAGGAACGACTGGAAGAGGAGTAGAGCGGCCTTATGCGCAACAGAGCGAGAAGATGATAGATGATTTGATTTGATTTGAAGATTTAGGAACTTGGTTCCAAGGAGTAGAGATAATAGGACTCGAGGTCCCTTACAAGGATCTTACTCCTGGGCCTACG
>JAOTRI020101522.1:0-14118 GCA_028564885.2 Zoanthus sanctaehelenae
TCATTGTCATTGTCATTGTCATTGTCATTGTCATTGTCATTGTCATTGTCATTGTCATTGTCATTGTCATTGTCATTATCATTATCATTATTATTATTGAAAAAATTAAAAACAAGCACAGTTTGATGCTCAAAAAGAGCAAAAATGTTTTCCATTAAAATTTTATTTTCGCAATGTGCACAGTAAAAACACAGAAGCATCGTTTCACATTTAGTATATCTACTATTATCCCAAATGATACACGTATTCATGCAATACTAACTCTTCCTCAGACGATCAACACTGTTCTTCAATGTGTTGTCTTTTGTTTCAATATTTTTTATTTCAAACCGCTTACAGGAATAAGACCAAATTCAGAACCAATTGAGTTCGAAACAGCCAAAAAATTAAATAAGCAATAAGCCTCGGTAAAATTTACCAATTCAGTGGGGTATTGCCCCCCCCACCCTAAAAATTATAATGAAGCCCTTATTATTTAGGAATGTGATCCTTGTACCAAAATGTACAAATATCGGCAGAGAATATACAGGAAATAGCGTCTCAGAGGGGTTTAAAAGTTCAAAATTTCCCTGCCGGGAGAGCATACTTCCGGAGCCCCCGAGCTTTCTCGCGCCTGCGGCGCTCACTGTCGGACGCCATTAGTGTCCGAAATCTTGCCCCCCAATTAAAATTTGGTGTCTCCGCCTCTCCTTTCTTATAAAAAAAGGCAGTTCTTGACCGCATATTGCTACAGCAATAAAATTGTTGCCTTTGGCAAGTGATATATAGAAAATGCTTTTTCTGTTGTCTGTTTTAGTATTCAAAAAAGGCCGTCTTCTTGGATTTCTTGAGTGACAGCTTTTACAGTTTATTGTATATATGTACTTGGGTATCCTGAGGTTATTAGTTACATGTCTCATCGTCTTACACAGTACGATGACAAAGTAGCTACCGCTGATATTAGTACCCTGTGTGACTCCTATAGTACAATGTATATCTACTTGGGTATCCTGAGGATATTAGTTACATGTCTCATTGTCTTACACAGTACGATGACAATGTAGCTACCGCTGATATTAGTACCCTGTGTGACTCCTATAGTACAATGTATATCTACTTGGGTATCCTGAGGTTATTAGTTACATGTCTCATCCTCTTACACAGTACGATGACAAAGTAGTAGTAGCACGATGGATATTCAATACGTGAGCAGTTAAAAAAAATTGCAACTTTCAACTTGCTCACGAAGGTTGCAACTTGCTCTGCTTAAACTTTCAATAAGAAAATATCAGTGTTGTAGCCGAAGCCTGTCTGTTGTCGTCAGATAGTCGTCTGTGACTAAACATAAGGTAGACGCACTTAACATGCGGGGGCCTTTAATGTACCTAGCATAAAAGCAGCTAATAGCACATGTTAATTCTTGTTTTAAAATACATTTTTGTTCAACTTTTAGAAAGCTGTAAGCGGCTGGTTTCATCCAAAGTCCCCGACAGTGTTAAGAAACTACGCAGTGCTCGAGTCACTTCTTCTGCTATTGATCAGAGATGATCTAACTGACATATGCCACGTTTATCCGAATCAACCATGCCATAGTAGGACTGGGTCCGTATAGGCGAATCTTTTTTGACGTCAGCGTTTGCATTCTGCCTCATTAGCATACAATTGTAGGTAGTTATTGTATAGAAATAGATAAAATTCGAGTCTAAAACTTCAGACAACTTGTCGAAATAACAAAAAGATGAAAATTTTGTCGCTTTTTCTAAAAAAGTTTCTAAAAAAGGTATACCGGTTCTAAGATATTCAAAACCGCTGGGTGGCAAAACCGTTATTGAGCCATAATTTTTTTAAAATCTCCATTAGATCACAGGAACAGTGTTTAGCATATCACCCTCATATTTTTGGATGTTTAATTTGTTTTACCAAAACTTTCTTGATACACAGTGCTTCAGTTTTTATAACCTTATTAGAAACTGGCGCACATATGCTAATGAAGCAAAGAATATAAACAATGATCCTCCTATATAGCTAGAGAACACCAACTGCAACAGACCAGTATGGATACCAAATGAAATCCAAAATGTTTCACTTACAATAGATTAATAGTTTATGAAGTTTGTACTTTTTAATAGTTAGATGTCAAATACAAGAAAAACATATATTTATAATAGTTTATTTTCAAAAGCATATATTTATATTAAAAACTATGAATAGAAAATTTAGAAGCTATCGTGCATGGCAGAGCCACGGTGACTCACGGTCGCTAGCGATCTTTTGATAAGTAAGCAAATGGTTAACAAAAGTTAAATGTGTGATTTGGTGCAGGACACTAGGAGAATAAAGACAAAATGAAATAAAGTTGTAATATTTGAAAAACGAAACATTGTTTTAAATTATTTTTCCTTACTAGTTGTTTTCTCCCGATGCATTAAAGACGTGATTTTTATAAACTAAAAAAGAAATGGTGAAGACAACTAGGATGTGGCTTATACCACGTATAGATAACCCATCTTTAAACTTAACTTAAAGGCATTATTTCTGCGAAGATTATAATACTTTTAATTTGAAGTTGTTTTTAGTTGAAATGTCAGTTTAAAATGAAGAAAGATGAAAAAATGGATATTTTGTGGGAAATTAAGGGTGTGGTGGTGGTGGAGGTTGGGGGTGGGGTTGCAAGGACAAAACGTGTTTTACCACCAATAGTCACGTCACTTTTAACTAGTAAGAAGCACCGGATTAAAACAGTGCGTGAATTTTTTGCATAATCTAAACAAGCATGCGCACGCTGTTTAGTTAATGGAACAGTTTGATCAGGAGCTCATAAAGTAATAGCGAGCAACTTCCATGTACTAGTGTCACTGCGTCTTCACGAACTGACTAAGTTTTAGTTCAGTTCTCGCGAATTCATACCAATCACATGCGTCCATACTTAATGACGTAATTCAAAATTTGTATGAATTGTCTGATTTCCCCTGGATCGGAATAGCAATCTAAAAATAAACCAGTCCGTGAAAACGACTTGACAAAGGTCTAGTATGGGAGTTGCTCGCTCTTGCTTATGGGCTCTTGTTTTGATAATTGAAAATTCAGTTTGGGACCGAGGCTTGGTAAAATAAAACAAAATAGACCAATTATTCTTTCGCCAATGCATTCTGGGATTTCTTTTGTTTATTCCCTTAAGCGTCAGGTCCAATACAAGCTTAAACTTTCATATCAATATTAGTCTATTCAGAAGTGAGCAAAAGAGGTTCTTGTGTCTCCAATCGCTATATACTTTTGACTCGCTGCTATAACTGTCAAAGTTTCATAGCACTTGATTATTTGCTAGAAAATACAAATAGCTGCACACGAAGAAAGATTAACAAAATAAACTTTCAAAAACTAAAGCGATCAGAATAATATTCAGGAACAAAAAGCATTCACTGAAGTTTATCAGAAGCTTAAATCAACAACGTTAAAGAATTATAATATGATTTCTTTTAAAATTTATCTGCATTCCTTGGGCTTTCAATACTTTAATGAAAGATTAGAAGCTTAGAATAACTCAACCAGCATTTGAAGTTTTTTCAAACGTCCTCATCTTCGATTACAAATGAACCTTGCTATCTTGTATAAGGAATCTCCATATTTTCGCCCCTAAATGTTCCCAAAACCAATTACGCAATTACAACAACTGAAAATCCGGTATTCACTAAATCTCGCAAAGGTATAAATTCCATTGTAAAACATGAAACAAAAAAATATGCAAAAAGTGAGTATGTTGCAAATGAAACCCAATCTTCAAATTGCCATCAAAGTAAGAGATTTAAAATTCAAGGGAACGCGTTAAAAAGCGCGCTGAATCAGAGTGTACTCTGATAAATGACAAGTTTCACTCGTCGTTGTATTTTGTAGGCACTTTGCTCAACGTTTTGAGAAAAGTTTTAAAATACAGTTCCATAGAATATAAAGTATACAAGTTTAGTGAGTATTTTTGTAAGGGAAAAAATTAATGTAATGTTTATGGTTCAAATGTCTCCATATTTTAAAAATATGCAGAACATATTTCTTCAACTCTCCCTTTCCAATTTTAAAATCAATTAATTTGCTCTACTTGGCAACTTTCTCATGTGTATGTGCCACTCATGCAAGAGCAACGGATGCGTTATTTTATGTCTATTATGTATTGATTTTCTCGTCCCTCTTGGTCAGCGCCAAGAGTAGTTTCTCTGTGCTGACCAGAAAAAACGCGGGCCCTGGGGACCAGGTTAATTGGTGGGCGTTCAGCCACGAGTTTATATTTCCAATTGAGTGAACGCATGAACACGCACTAAAGTTTTAAAATCCATTCACGTAGGTACTTTTGTATAGCCGTGTTTTAGAGCACTGGTGACTTTGGTTGAAGCAAAGGGACTTAGATATGAGCAAGTTTATAATTCAATGCATTAATCTTTACTGACTGTGTGAGCGAGTGAATCAATAACCGCATGTATTCCTACACTCCGAATTGGGTAACGTCATCTGTGAGATAGAAAACTCCCTTCTTATTGGCCCGAGTAAAAAATGCGATTGTCATCACATCACAAGAAAAGACAGAGTGTCAAACGTTAAAAATAAATGCTTTTAAAAATAGATGCGTTTGAATTGAAACTACGATCCGTGATGTGGGTTTTGTGTATATACAGCAATAAAAACAATCGATTTCAATTCCTAAAATTTTTTTTTTCAGATATCTAATCGAAAAGCAACGGTGATCGTCTGTATTTGAAAAGATCCCTCCACTACATCAATACGTTTGTTATTTGGCAGAATATTATTATAGTGATAAATTATTTAGTGGTAAATCATGTTCTTTATTTTTGGCCAGTCTGAGCCTCATTACTCTTCTACACTGAGTAGTTCTTATAAAAACTGCACAATAATTGGCAAACGGTGTTTCTATGTTTTTACGGTGCATACTGCGATCGTAAAATACAAGATTCAGTAAAATTTCAACTGGAAACATTCTCGCTTTTTTCAGACTCAGCCTGACCTTGTATAAACAAAAATTGTTCTTATAAATTTCGACCAATTTGAGCCTTATCGCTTGTCTAAAGTAGCTCTTATAAATATTGTGTTTATGTGAAATTGAGATTTTAGCAGAACAAGAGTTAAGACGGATCGTTAATCTTCAATACTTTAGTACAATATTGTAGACAGTACAGTTTAATAATGAGCAGCAATTAGTACACATGCTTTTTTTATAAGAATAAGTAGCTCTTATAAAACTTGTGCGTAATATGTGAAATTGAGGTTTTAGCTGAACAAGACTTAAGACGGATCGTTAATCTTCAACACTTTAGTACAATATTGTAGACAGTTTAATATGTAGTACACATGCATTTTTTATATATTTTTTTAAGAATTAACAATTTCTTCCGAGTCTCATATATTGTTCTTAAGTTTTTGTTTTGTTTGATTCCAAGTTTGTTCTTAATTCTAGCATGCAGCTCAAACTAAATTAAAATGAAACCTAATAGAAACAGTCAAGAATCGGACCACAATATCAAGATTGTATCTGAACGGTTTTTAAAATATGATTGATTTTCCACAATGTTAGATGACATTATTTTTTTTCTCCATTTTGTATTCGAGGACATGTTCTTTAAACCATGAGTTGTTTTGAGTTGAGTAAAGATTCGTCACGCTTTATGTGATTGTTTGCGTATCTAGCAGTTGAATGATTTCACTAAACAGTAAACGTGCTTGATATTTTTATTATTTGTCTAATATCTTCAGTCAGAATATCTTTTTCAAGTTCACTGTGGTTAGCCTATATGCTAACTCAGCAATAGGAAACGATGACGTAAAAAGACTTAGCTTATAAGAATAGAATTTGGTAGCTTATCAAGACCTGAAGTTATCTTCTCTTCTCCAAGACTCTGCTTAGCAAAAAAAAAATTTTATTTGTTTTTAAACGAAAGAGGAAGTAACATAACTCTTAGATTTTCTCCGTGAAAAAGATGAATGAAAATCTAGCAAATGCTGTATCTTGGTGGCCTTCCTTATAAAAGCACTATAGATATAGTGACAGATAAAATTTATGGTATTGTGATAATTATGCGAAGGCTATTTTTGTTCAAAGATCTGTAAAGTTACATTTTGGAGTTAGCTGTGACCGTAGTTCCTTGTAGCAAAGCAAACAATGGCATTCTTTGATAACAATAAATAAGTACACATTTCACAATACGTCTCTTGACATCATAGACACTAGCAGACAATTAAAACGAACTTTTCGTATAGTTTCGAAATTCAATTTAAACACATTTTCCATTGTCCTGTATATTTCCTCTTTATCGTTCTTCATGCAATTAAGACCGTGCGTGCATTTATCACGAACATTTTCAGACAATAAAGAGCAAAAGACTTAAAACTCCAGCTACCTAAAATCATGTCAGTCTTATGAATTTAAAAAATCTTTAAGTTTCGTATATATAAACACTTGTAAACATCGAAAAAGCTGAGACTACAACATTTTAAAGCCAAAATTAGAGAAATCTTAAAAAGTAGAGTAGTATACATTGTTTGCTTATTCAATTGAAAATACAAGAAAGTAAAATAGACTGAATTTCAAATAATTTGTTAATGAGATAATGCTTTGTTTAACTCACAAAGATTGAAATCTCACCAGAAGTTTATTTTCATCTATCATTAAATCTTAATTTAAATTAAACTTGAGTTAATTAGCTTTGTTAATAACAAATGCTATTTCTTTAAGCGTAGAAACAAGAAATTAAGGAACTGAAAAAACTTTAACAAAGTTTTAAATAATATAAGAAACAATAGTATTTACTTGAATATCTTTTTATATATGTAAACGATTGCACAGAGTTAACAAAAAGTCCCTTCAGCATATTAAGGTAGTAAGTTTGACGTTTTACAAAATCTTCAATAACGTTTCAGATTTTTTGAACTGGTTGAAGAACCGTCATTTGGCATAGCTATTGTTCTCAATAGACTGACAAATACCAATGCTTAAATAATTGGATAAGAATAACAACTTAAAGTTAATTGTTTACTGTTTCTGGTAGGCTGTATGCGATTGTAATTGATTTTTATTTAGGAAAGTTAGAAAAGGGGCTTTTTAAGAGTTAATAGATTTTTCCCTTTTTTGGAAAACGTAGACTGCTATGACGCGCGCCTATCTATTATTCTGCAAACTATTTAAACCGAAGTGCAGAATGAATCCAACACTTTATTAAAAAAGTAAGCACTTTCATAAAAGCTTTACAAGAACCAGAATCAATCCCATTTGAAACAAATTCTTCTGATAACAATGACTTTCTGTGGTAAGTGATAAGGCACATATCGAGTTGGCATTTACTTTAATATTTCACCGTCTATAGCATTTTGTGAAAGAATGACGAATTATCGTTAGCTGCTTTGAAAAGTAGTTCTAGAATACTCTCATTTGTAATTTAGACGGTGCAATCCCACGTGACCTTGTCTTCCACATCAATGGTTGGATTTAGGTGCAGACACACGGTGCAACATTTTATGCAACATTGCCCGCAACAATTGATTTGAAGGTGGACACAAGTTTAATAAAATCACGCAACATTTCTCGCGATAGCATGGCGTGCTTACCAACGCATTTTACAACAGTTAAAACGGCTTCCAACAAGAAGTCCTTTGAAAAAAGAACACATTTTGCGCACAATATTACAAGAATAGAGCGCGATTCAACTTCAATTTTGAAGCATACAAAGTTGCATGCAACAAAACTCATCGGTGGACACACGCTGAAACAAACTTGTTGCATGAAATGTTGCATCGTGTGTCAGCGGCTTTACACTTTCTTTGTAAAATCGAGTAAATCTTGCCGAGGCTCATTGTCCTTAATTTCTTCTTAATTTTGTTCTCATTTATGTAAGTTGTTAGGGTTAAGTTTATGTAAGCAGTTAGGGTTAGGAAATCAAAACAAATCCCGGGTAATTATAACTATGCGTGGGGGACACAGATTTAAACAAGGTTTGTGACTGGCCGAAGGTTGAGGTTAGCTTTATCTTTCTTTTAATTGGTTCAAAAATCTGGGTCCTCTACACGATTTAAAACAAGCGTCCAGCTGCTAGGGCGCATGCGTTAGAGTTTGTAAACAACGATGTATAAGTCCACGTGTCACTGACTCAAGTGACACGTACGTCAATGATCCGTGAAACAAAATAATTTTTTTTATATCTATATAAATCTGATTAAAAGAGCTACTTGTAGTTACAAAACAGCTTCTCTAATTCTATAGTGTGCCTAATAATAATAAGCGTAGTAAAAACATGATGCTATTTATTCCAAACTTTTACCTTATATTATGCAGGAATAGCTCACCTGATTTGTCTCTGTGTAGTCTGGGGCCAAGTGTCCATGCATTCTCTTCCACCAACAACTCAGACCCAATCTCCTGCAGCAGTCGATACAGCGACCATGAGTGGGTTTAGTTCTGAAATTAACACAATGCTGCGGGAGCTAGTTTTTAAAGCCAGAAATGCGCATGCAGTTTACGTAAGTGTTTTGTGTATGCGATCTCTATCTACCGTATACAATGGTTTATTACATTAAACTCATCAAGATACATTAATTCTTAATAACTTTTATTAGCTATTATGTATAATAGATTGTATTTATTTCGTTTGAATAATGTACACTTACTAGGGACGGCAACGATGACGGCCGCAAACAACAGAAAATACAACAATTGCACCTTGAAATGCACCCAGCGGAGCACGTGCATTGAGTTGTCCCTAAATTAGAACGTGAAAACACGTGTTTTGGAGTTGTCGAGACTACGTGGACGTAACAGCAACAACTTTCTCAGTGTTTGTTTAGCTTGATGGAGAAATGTTTTAAAATCGTTTTTCTATTCACAAAGCGAAAGGCAATGGAATAAAACCCTAATGATCCGCACAAAAAAGTAAAGAGTAAACCGGAAAGGTGATTTTTATAATTAGAGCCTTCTTTTTGCTCACGTTCCCGTCCTCGTTGGTCAAGGTCCATACGTTTGGACCTCTGGAGGGTTCGGTTGGCACAGATAGTAAGATCTCAGCTTTTTTTGCCTCTTCGGAGACTCCCTAGTTCGATGACTCCATTTTTTTGTTACCTTATTTTCTACCAAAGCTTTCTATTCTAGCTCTTGGCGTCCTAGCGGTTTGGTTCCCCTCGGATTTGGTCTTATTCGATCTATATCCACTAGCAGATTTGTTCCCTTTGGGGGGATCAAATCCTCGTGATCACGAGTTTCATAATGGGGGACCAATTCCTCTGTTACACAGGTAAATGAGTACCAATACCAGTACTGAACATTCCAACCGCAATAGGCCATTTCCGAGTTCTCTTGCGCCTCTGATTCAAAACGAGTCTAAGTGCCAAACCTTTCATATGGAAATGAGTTCTGTATTCAGTTTTATTTTCATGCAAATCAAAGTCATTTTCATAAGAATGGATTCGCACTTAGACTCGCTTTGAAACAGAGGCACAAGGGAACTCGGAAATGGTCTATTAAGTTACGTGTTTTATTCAACTTTTAGATGCCTTATAATCTTAGATTGTTATTTCAAATATTATCCACAGTATATCGTAGCTAATCATTATATAAGTCGAGAGTAATTCATTTTATTTTCATCAATAAGCTGCGTTTAAATTATCAGAGTCATTAAATATTAGAACACAGTTACTTAAAAATATCATAGGCTAGTCGAGTTAAGTAACTGCAGTCAAGCGGAAGTTACAGTTATTTTGGGTCGGAGTATAATAGCGTTTTTAATCGCCTGTTTCGGCTTGAAAGCAAGATTTAATTTTTCTATTAACATGTTTCCAAGAAGGTATAGAATACTCGCAATATACACACTTTCTATCCGTATTGTTCTCTACAATCAACCTCACAGATATCAATACATGCATATTTTTAACTGCATTGTTTCACACATGGCCGCATGGTTTTCACTTAAATGCATAGTTTCAATATTTTCAGCAAAAAAACCGTTTAAAGCCCTTTTTTTGAGAGGCCTGCATATTACTGAAAATTGACACATTCATGAAGGTTCTCTGCTATCTTAGTATATTGGGGTTTAGGGTGCGCATTAAAAGTAAATAACTGCAGTGTGTAGGTAACGTAATAAGTGAAAGTTACACAATGTGTATTGCGTTCCTTTGTAGGCCAGAAGTCATGGAATTACGGATGATTCTCATATAAGTTTTGTGCGTTTCTTTGTCAATTCACCGCTGCCTGCCTACAAATGGACTTGTTTAAGGCCGGTAGGTGATCTGTCATATCAACTAACTAAACTACCACCACTACTACTACTACTACTACTACTACTACTACTACTACTACTACTACTACTACTACTACTACTATTACTATAACAATAATAATAATAATAATAATAATAATAATAATAATAATAATAATATACTAACTTTTTAACTAAATATACTAACTAACTTTCATTAAAAATTTACTCACAATCGTCTGCATGCTCAGTCTCGAAACAGTAATTTTTTATCAAATTTACAAATACCTCTAATATTGCCAAAAATACTTCATTGCTAATCTTATTTCAGCGTTCTTCTCGTGATCAGTGTTTGGAAAGGTGATAAAACACGGTGTTTTATGTTTGATATACTCTTTGCGATATCTGGAGCCACAGTTGCCATCTGGACAAAAAGTAACCAAAGATCACTAATAACATTCAGCTATCGATGGTAGCAGATTTTACTATAAAAATAGTGAACCTAAATGTTAGCATCAGTGGACAGCTGCTTATACATTTTAACAATAACTTTTATGTAATGCAGTTAAATAAAATTACGATTAATGCACAGTAAATTGTTTTTTTCTAAGGTGCTTGCGGAGTCAAGCCTAACGTTCGTATTGTAGGTGGTGCTCAGGCCCCAAAGAATGCTTGGCCGTGGCAAGCTATGTTGATTAACAGCTTTGACTTACCTTTTTGTGGTGGAACTCTTATTGACCCGACATGGGTTGTCAGCGCTTCTCATTGCCTCGACAGAAGGACGGCTTCAGGAGTAAAAGTAAAGTAAGCAAACATTATAATCTAAAGAAACAACTCGAATTACTTTTAAAATGATTACTCTACAATTAACTGAACAATCTGTTATCAATTCACTTGAATTTAAAACAACATTGTCTCTTTTAGGATGGGAGCTCACTACAAGATAGGAAAGTTAGGCACTGAACAAGTAATCGCCGTACAGAAGATTATCCTACATACAAACTTCAACAAACCTGTTCGTTTTGCAAACGACGTTGCCCTGATAAAACTTGCTCGTCCTGCAATATTATACAGTGCTGTTGGACTGGCCTGTATGCCACCTAAAAACGCCACTGAATTTGTTCCTGGCAAGAAATGCTGGGTTACAGGTGATTAGAGTCTGCAGTTGGATCTCTTTTAAGCTACTTTGTTTTTTTTTGTTCTAAGAATAATGTCATGTTATTATTAGTTTCTGCAGTTCAGTCAAAGACAATAACCTGCTATGATTTACTTATATAAATACTTTTTGAGCAAAAGCCACCTTTTTAGGACTAATCAGCACGGTATAGCTCCCACATGCATGCGGTGGGAGTTAGTCTTAAAGCAGTTCTCTGATCTCACTCATGTAGCTTCACTTCTTGTGGCTGAGAAGCTATACCGTGGTGAAGAACCTAACAAGAACGAAACAGCTGTACACGGTTGCACCAGTTACTTGCTTTGTTGTTGGGTGAAGCTGGTAGTGCGCATGTTCTGGCCAAACCGTGGAGTAGAGTTTGGGTGGTTTTTGCTTTAAAAGTTCTTATTGTTTAGAATATTAATTGAGTTGAAAGAAAACCTAAAGGCCAATGGATTGGTTGGTTTGTTGCTGTCTCTGAACTCACCTATAAGCAGGACAACAACCCATCGCAAAGCAACTTAACTCCATGATGATGCTGACATGGTAAGGAAAGAAAATCGAGTCACCTCTTGCGGAAAACAAAGTTTTACAGATATTAATATTTTGTTCGAGCCGGATATTTAGCTGCGGAGTTTATAGTTTTCAGCGTTGTTAAAAGCTGCGTGGCAAAATCGATAATTTAATTGTTTCAATCCTTATTGATTTTAACGGTGTCATAACTCGATTAATTTTAGTAATAAAGCTGCCGGGTCAGGTATCACAAAGACTTTATGAAATCATTCTTTTAACAATTATTAAAAATGCGTAATAAAGCTAACAATAAAATCAGCTGAAAACGCTGTTATTTCAAGCTTGAAATAGCCTTTCTGCCTTATTGACTCTTGAATTGAGAGTAAGTATAATTATTATTAGGGTTAGGGTTAGAGTTTTCATTTTTTAGTTGATACTGAGAGCAAGTTAAGTGTATTTTTTTTCTTTCAGGATGGGGCAGCTTGGGAAAACCACTCGCTAACAACGTTCTCATGCAAGCAGAAGTTCCATTGAGGTCCGATGCAGATTGCAGGAAGTCTCACTCGAACAAATACCATGAATCCATGCTGTGTGCTGGCCGAGACGAGGGAGGAGTAGATACATGTAGCGGCGACTCCGGGGGTCCTATGGTGTGTCAATATTCAGGGAAGTACTTTCTTGAAGGTGTAACCAGCTGGGGAAGCGGTTGTGGCTCTCCTGGCAAGTTAGGAGTGTATGCTAAGGTGCAATATTTGAAGGACTGGATTCAACAAACAATGAAAAATAATTGAAAATCCTGACCTTAAGCTTGAAGACAATAAATTGTTTAATTGTGTTAGGATAAAAAAATAAACAGCTTCGATTCTTTCGGCTATATATATATATAATATATATAATATTTCAGAAATTTGTGTACTCAGTATTTACCAAACAAATGACACCCATTTTCCCGCGCACGAATTGTTTCTCGAAAGTTGCGATATCTCAGATTAGCCGGTATCAACCTAGTGAATAGCACTTTACGCGCGCTCTGATTGGTTCATCAAACACCGGATATCCTGCGCTATTCACCTTGGTCACTCAACCGTGAAAAACGGTTAACTTCAGTTTTTGAACAAGAAATTCATAAAATTAACGAAGAAGGAACCCCTTTCAACACAAAAGGGCAACAAGATTTGGTATTTCAGTGTTTAATGTTAAGTTTTTATTCGCTCATATTTTAATATCAGCTTACTTAGTTATTTTCTTAAATTTATTAAATTTACGGTGTTTGAAATTTGTTTTCAAACGTTTCTCCTAATCTAAGGCTGTAAATTCAAAGAAAAATACAAAGTTTGTAACCACTATCAAGGAAATGACTCCAACTGAATTGAACAAGTGCCGCGAGAAATTTTGCGTGTCAGCAATGATTGAAAAGAAAATTGAAACGTGGACAATTAATTCGATTTTTTTTTAAAAAAATGGGTATTTTGTGTTTTATTGCAATATTAGTTACAAATTGTCATTCTAATTGATAGTTTTGCAAAATAAACTG
The DNA here is from genome assembly GCA_028564885.2 of Zoanthus sanctaehelenae. Classification (NCBI taxonomy): domain Eukaryota; kingdom Metazoa; phylum Cnidaria; class Anthozoa; order Zoantharia; family Zoanthidae; genus Zoanthus; species Zoanthus sanctaehelenae. The sequence goes on from JAOTRI020101522.1 coordinate 13,418, forward strand.
TTTATATTCGCTTATATTACTTATTTGTAAGTATCCTAATATGAGGTCAGCGGTCAGCAGTTTACTTCATTCTATTGGCTTCAGAATGCGGCGGCCATGGCAAACACTTTACTTATACTAACTGGAAGGGCATTCATCAACTAATTAACAATCATGCCAAGTTTGAAGCAGAACAGACAAAGCATATTGAAAATCATAAGGTTTAACGAAATTCTTCCCCCTCCCCCCTTCCTTCTCAACCGTATATGTTTTACTAAAAGGCTTGAATGTTTAAGGGTTAAACTCTAATAAGTGTCCCTGAAGTAGTATCTAAAATTTCTATTGGACAAGACTTCTGGAAATAATAACAAATTTGAATAACACGGTGTTGAATAAAATCTAGTTCATTTATTCCATAATGGCACTGTTCGAAGCTTAACGTACTTCACTACAGCAACCCTTAGCTGGACTGGTCCAGACTGCAGGGTTTGCACTGAGAAAATAAAACATGTTGGTCAAAGCATTTGTTTTATTCCAACAAATGGTATTGTTTCAGCCGGCAACTAAATAAGCAAAACTGAAATTCAAAATTAATCCTTGATTTAGGCCTAGCCATCCAACGTAGCACAGTATATATTCTTAAGCTGCTTAGGGGCCGTCGGAAAATTGATTTGTTGACGCTTAACGTCCAATGGACATTTAGGGATGAGGGAGGGGGGGGG
>JAOTRI020101533.1:0-14117 GCA_028564885.2 Zoanthus sanctaehelenae
TAAGTCCAATATGGCGTCCATAGGAGGGGCAGAGAACAAAGTTCAAAAAAGGAAAGTTCCGGAGTTGAAATCCTTTTTACGGTTATTACACGGCTCTGTAAATAGGATCTCAACTCAGGAACTTTCCAATTTTGAACTTTGTTCTCTGCCCCTCCTATGGAAGCCATATTGGAATTACATTTTCCCCCGCATGAGCTTCGATATCGTGCACTCGTCCAGGGCCGTCTGGGAATACGAATGTGGCCTATTAGACCTGAAGTAGAGCAGCCAATCAAAATGCAGGATGAGTGTTAGACCGTTAGTTGGTCTATACTAGTTCTATATAGCCACAACATCAAGCGTCAGAGTAGAGTAGAGTAGCCAATCAGAATGCAGGATGAGTGTTACACCGTTAGTAAGTCTATACTAATGCTATATAGCCACAACATCAAGGTCAGAGTTGATTAAGTAGCCAATCAGAATGCAGGATGAGTGTTAGACCGTTAGTAGGTCTATACTAATGCTATACAGACACAACATCAAGCGTCAGAGAGGTAAACTTCCTATAAACTAACTAACTAACTAACTCACTAACTAACTCACTAACTAACTAACTAACTAACTAACTAACTAACTAACTAACTAACTAACTCACTAACTAACTCACTAACTAACTAACTAACTAACTAACTAACTAACTCACTAACTCACTAACTCACTAACTAACTAACTAACTAACTAACTAACTAACTAACTCACTCACTCACTCACTCACTAACTAACTAACTAACTAACTAGCTAACTAACTAACTAACTAACTAACTAACTCACTCACTCACTCACTCACTAACTAACTAACTAACTAACTAACTAACTAACTAACTCACTAACTAACTAACTAACTAACTAACTAACTCACTCACTCACTAACTAACTAACTAACTAACTAACTAACTAACTAACTAACTCACTAACTAACTAACTAACTAACTAACTAGCTAACTAACTAACTCACTAACTAACTAACTAACTAACTAACTAACTAACTCACTAACTAACTTACTAACTAACTAACTAACTAACTAACTAACTCACTAACTAACTAACTAACTAACTAACTAACTAGCTAACTAACTAACTAACTAACTCACTCACTAACTAACTAACTAACTAACTAACTAACTCACTCACTAACTAACTAACTAACTAACTAACTAACTAACTCACTCACTCACTCACTAACTAACTAACTAACTAACTAACTAGCTAACTAACTAACTAACTAACTAACTAACTAACTAACTCACTAACTAACTAACTAACTAACTAACTAACTAACTCACTAACTAACTAACTAACTAACTAACTAACTAACTAACTAATTCACTAACTAACTAACTAACTAACTAACTCACTAACTAACTAACTCACTAACTAACTAACTAACTAACTAACTAACTAACTAACTAACTCACTCACTCACTCACTCACTAACTAACTCACTCACTCACTAACTAACTAACTAACTAACTAACTAACTCACTAACTAACTAACTAACTAACTAACTAACTAACTAACTAACTAACTAACTCACTAACTAACTAACTAAAGCGAAAGACAAAGATTTTATTCATCAACTACATTTCCTAGTATTAGAAGACAAGTCGCCTTTATTAAGTATTCTTTCACCTCACCTGCATAAAGAAGAACTAGATCTGTCTTTCTGAAAAGCTCTATGGAAGCGCTTGTCACATTGCCTAACTCTTTTGAACAACTTGGTCCTACACTTGTTGCCAAATGTGTTACGAGTGATGTAACGTGATGTGTCAAACATCCCTCTGACACAATAATACTCTTCAGAAGCAGCATAGATTCCAGCTTTTTCCCTGATGCGCATGCGTTCTTCCTTCATCTTAGTGCGTTTGGCGCATTGTTCTGCTGCCTTGTAAATGCATCCACGAAGTCCCTGGTACATAACGCTTTAAGACAACAAACAGTTGTATATTAGAGAAATTGTTGAAAATCCGTTATTTCAATAGTATTGTTTAACCATACATCTAATCTTACTATTCTATTTGCTACAAATAGATATCTAAACAGACATAACTATAATTCTGCTGAAAAAAAAGCAAAACAGTTACTGTTCATCATCAGCAGAGTTAGTAGAGTTGAATCGTTTGGAAACTTGATGTAATGATGAATTTCTTTGTTCTACGTTATTGTTCTCCTTTTCCCTACTGAAATGTGACGTTGACCGTGCACAAATAACAAAATGATTTCAGATGTAAATGAGCAAACGGCCAATTGACTAATGAAGCATCACACCAAGAACAAAAGATCAGAACCGTGACCGTGCACACAACATGAAACAAAAAAACATTGTAATCTTCTTTGTAGTTTGCTGAGTTTCCTAACCAGTCTACTCAAACAACTTTATCAGCATGCAGGATTCCCAAATTGAGTGCAATTCTACAATTGGTTTCTGCTCCATTACACCCTGTATCAATTGAAGAACAATTCAAGTGGAGACATCCGCTAAGTGAGCACAGCAATTAACTGAACAACGTTAGTAAACGTCAATAAATTAGTGAAAAACCAGTGTACGATCAATTAATACAATTAGCAAAGTTGGATCATACAATTGTGATCAGTCAAAAAAAACTTTTATAAAATTGAAATATATATGCGATTGCTGCTGTAGTCAGGAAGCTATCAATTCAACATGGTTGAAATCGGCCATTTTGTTTGATCGCTAATCTATATAGGTTACTATCAATAAACGTCATATTCTATACCGTACGGCAGAATTTGTCACAGCTGATTTACAAGTTGTCAAAAGAATTCATTCTGAGTAGGTATTAAAATTATTTATTTTCATGTTTTCTACAGTGTCTTAAATTGCAATAAAAGAGCAGAATATTTTACGAAAATGATTGTTTTCGGCTACGTATCGGTTCTGTACAAGTTAGATGGCGGAGCAGAAAAATTGTTTCGGATGGCGATATTTGTTAACACATTTCGTTAGTTTCTTTTATTTTTTGAACATGCACAAAATTGTAACAAATTGTCCCATAATGATAAAACCTGATGAAGACTGGTAATTGCCAGTCGAAATATTGTAAACCTGGCCCAAACGATTATCACGTTGTCAGATCAGCTTTGCGAGTCTTTTTGACATATCTATTTTAGTATAGGTCATCATACACGAGTGAAGTTTTCAAAAAGCTGAAATTGCACGAGCCGCTTCGAGATAGAAAGTGTTTTGCTCTCCTGATTCAAATGTTTTCATTTCAATGACATTTTCATTTTCAAATCACCCTGTTTTCTGAACGGGCAACCAAAAAGCAGTGCTTCTCACAGAGGTTTTGTTCTTATAATTAGAGCAGGTTTGGAGCTCAGAAAATCAGCTCAACAAGGCGCACTCCATCGCCCGCCATTTTAAATCTAGAATTATTTTTGCTAGAAACTAGTTTGTGTACGCGCCATCAACGCGAACATGTTGCTACGATTTGATTGGCTTATTCAAATGTCTATTGTTTCTTAACCAATCAAAAAACATTTGTATTCTGCACTCGTGTTACACATTTTGCACTTCTTTCACAGCCAATCATAATCGAGTAATTTTTTTATGTATATTATAGTTATGTCTGTTCAGATATCTATTCATTTACGTTAGTAAAGTAAGGAAAACCAATATATAATCCGTTAAAACCAGTATTTACGGCATACGCCACAAAACAACAACAACAACAACAACAAAAACAACAAGTTTGCGCGTGAAAAATAAATTCATAATCAATTGAGTGTGCGTGACTTAACAGATACACATGCATATATCTAAATATAATATTTAAGAACATACAATTATATAACTTCTGTCAATCAATTGCGAGCTTTCTATAAGTTCCTTGATTGATGCTCCGTATTTCCGCACCTCGTCAGAGTAGCCTCTGTACAACTTTATGAAAGTCTTGCTAAGTATCTTCTTCTTAAAGCCTTGGTCAATAAGCGCGTCTAAAGTGGTGTGTCAAGCACGTGCACCAGCCGGTTTGCTGTTGGTATCACAAGCTAGGAAGTAAATCTTGGGGCAGTAGCAATATGCTATAGCTGTATTTTCGTTTCTTGATAAATTTTTATGGAATCAATGCTTTCATACCTTGTCATCAATCAATGAAACACCAATTTCGATTTGTGCTTTTTATCAATGAAAAACACATCAATTCTTACCTGCAGTTTCTTTGAGATTTGTTTTGGATATCTTGAAAAAACCGTACAACGCACGATTTTGCAACTTCATTTAAGGACTCTGAACATCTTGCTTGTACTCTTTCATTTAAGACCATGGCTACAACGCACAGACCTAAGAGAGCAAAATATTTTTTTGAGAATTAAATTGCAGTTTCAGAAGTAGAAACAAAATACTGATTATCAACTTGAAAAAGCTAAGAAATAAAGAATATTTCAGTGGAAAAATAGGGAACATAGAATACTTCATGTTTCATATATCAAGTTTTGATCGAGTTTGAGAAAATGTTATTGTAAACCTACAAACAGTCTAACAGCATCCTGTATTCTGATTGGCTACCGCACTGGAAATCTAATTGTGATATTGCATGCTTTTTTATTAGAACAACTTTACATGAAAGGAACAACAAGGCTCAATTTGGCCAAAATTTAAGAACAATTTAAGAACGATATCGAGCTGGGGCTCCGAATAACTATGAAAATGTTTTACGTAGAGACCTCACTAACACTGACGCAATATACTAACGGCGAAATCCTGTCGAGCCTAGTGGCATATGAAGCCGGCGCTTATCTCCGGTTTTTGTATTGTTTGTATTGTTAAGCGGACGAGAGTCCGGATACTAATCCATCACAGCGCAATATAGAACACAAGAAATCTCAAGGTCTCTCACATTTATTCTAAAATGCGAGAAGCATCGTTTTGCAATGCCTTGTTTCTTTCTATTCTGTTTTTTCCATCAATTTGAGCTGCTACAACTAGGAACAATTTGACGCTAAAATGACCAAAAAATTAAAAACAATGTCTGACAATAAGCCTCGGAAAAAGTTTCTGGTTCTTGTAAATAATGCATGTAAGCTTACTAGTAGAGATAAGATGGCGGATCAAAATAATAATGGGGCCCAGCAGTTTTGAATGATATCCAAAGGTTTCATCGATAATTTAATTTGTACATCTCTGCTTGAAAGACTAACAACAACAAGAACAACAACTTTATTATTACAACGTCAGGAAATGTTTTACATATTTTTATAGGCTGATCCGCAAATAGCATTAGCTAATCGAGGCGAATCAGTCAGTATATATTTATAGAATCAATAACTTGAAATAGAAAAAAAAATTATAATAGTAATAATAATAAATAAATAAAAAGTTTGATGAGACTATAATTACAGTATAATTTAAGAATAAGAAAAAAGTTTAATAATAAAATTAAAAATTAGGAAAAAAGAACAAACTAGAAGCCAACCATACAAAAGTAACATTTCAAAGTTGTAGCTTCCGCAGGGCTGTGCTTATTTGAAAGACTAATAGGTTTAAACTAAAGCAATTGGACTACTCGGCCTCATAGACGAGTTTGAATTGTTTATTCGGCCTACGGCCTCGTGGGGATAAATGAAAAGTTTCTTTTCTTTCCATTCAAATGAATAGTCAGTGATTTATGTTGTTTTTTCCTTCTCGATATTTTACGACCACTCTGCCTTCAGAATATATAACTAACAGCGTACACGGACCATTTGTTTTTTATATACCGATGAAACTAGTTTATCGGTATCTTGCTCATGCTGCATGAATTTTCCTATTTTTGTGCCGTTTTCAGACCGAAAGTATTCTTGTAACATCTTTAAATATATCTCATGACATGAACTTTCCGTCTTAGGTTTTGTATATTGTGCATGCATTTTGTTTCAAACATTCGTTTTTCATACAAAAGTCTTTTGTTTTTATGTCGAGGCTGCATGTTCTTAAATATTTTTGGGATTTTTCCTATTATAGCATCAAACGCTCTAAAAAAATTTCTTAAACAAATTTTCTTGAATAATTTGGGTACTTATAATCATTAACTTTTAAAATTGGTGTACACGCTTCTTAAGCTGATGTAACACAAGGCATTTTGAGACTCATTTGCGTAATGCCGCCTTCATCTTCAATTTTGTTACTTAAATTATTGCAGAAAGTAAAACAGGGTTTTACTCTCGGCAATGATGCCTACAACTTGTCTTGCGACGATTTTAACCATTGCACGGGATGTTACGTGCTGCAATGGCTCTTGCAACTCGTTTCGCAATGGCGTTGTGAGATAAATTGCACGAAAAATTGACTCGTGTAACATCAGCTTTAGTCGGTGTGAGACAAGGGCGGACATGGGTGGCGCAGATTGTAATTTTTTTGCTTTTCAACCACAAAGTCCCTAGTTCGATCCAGCAGTTTGCCGAGATTCGAATTTTTGGTGACCTTTTTTTCGCAGACACTGTATTTATATCCAAGAGTATGCTAACATACTAACATGGGACTGGCACTTATTTCCGGATTCCGTATTGTTATGACTCCCCGGGACACTAATCCATCACAGGTTAGCTCCCAGCAGACGCTAGTACTCATTTACCTACCATAGGAGGATGGAAAGCTGAGTTGGCGTTGGCGGAAAAGAAGGTCACACAAATATTCTAATCAAACTGTGGACCTTGTGACTGGAAAGCTGAGATTTTACGAACTTTGAAATTTGATACAGAAAAAGAAAATATTCTCGTATTTGAATTTGTATTTGTGTATTTGAAGTTATTTTCGCGTATTTCAACTTGTATTTGTGTATTTCAATTTGTATTTGTGTATTTCAATTTGTATTCACGTATTTTAGTTTGTATTTGTGTATTTGAATTTGTATTCGCGTATTTCAATTGGTATTTGTGTATTTGAATTTGTATTTGTGTATTCGGATTTGTGTTTCTGTATTTTGTCAATTTGTATTCGTGTATTTGAATTTGTTTTTGTATTGCATCTGTGGGCCACCGTATAACTATAACCAAAATAAACTAAAGTTGTCAGCCATTTTTCAAACTTGGGCCTTGTGTTATTAGCTTGTTTATAAAATTGAACAAATTGTCAACCTGACGTTCTTATAAAAAGGTTGTTATAAAGAACTTCGGCTTTTACGTCAAGATCTGAGCCTTCAAGCGATAAACATTAGCCCCTGGCTAGGAAGAATGAGCAACCATGCATTTCCCTCGCAATTGACGTTAAAAATAGTATTATTAATATTATAGGTATTATTATTATTATTATTATTATTATTATAATTATTATTAGAAAAAAGAAAAGAGTGCAAATTATTTTGAACTCGGCTTTATACACGTATTGCTTTTAATCATTGAATAGCATTGATCTGTAATGAAGCGTACTAGCTGTTTCTTTAGCTTTTGTCGCCATGTTTTAGACCATGAAAATGAAATGGCTGTGTTGGCGTGGTTAATTTCACACCGAAAGCTTCATGCACAATATATATCTGAACGGACATCACGTAAACTACAATACAGCTGAATAAAAAATGACATTAGAAAGTAACAACACAGTTGCTGTTCATCAGTAGGATACTTAAGGTGTGTGCATAACACCAAGACTTCATAACGTCATAACACCAAGACTTCATACCTGGCTGGTGTTAATGCTAGGTTAAAAATAACGACAGCAGTCCCTCAAACTGTCTTATTTTCATATTTCGTGGAACAACAGGAACAGCTTAATACTGTTAAAATTTTGAAATTTAGTAATACTGAATAGTTTTATTTTTTATTTAGACGGATATATATAAAGACGGCAACTTGACACAGATAATTTTCAACGGACGAATTTATGCCGTATCATTTTTAGCATCAAATTTATTCTTTAAAACTTAGAATTTGTCAACTTTCATCCTTTAAATGCTTTATAAAAGAGAGTGTAACAGATCGAGGACTAGTGCTCATCTGTTGTTGTTTTTTCAGGAAAGGTTTCTCCATTGATGCTACTTAAATATTAAATCAGTTCAAATTGACATGAATTAAATCAAAGTCAGTGTCTTAGAATTATTTTAGAATCTTTGAATTTTCTTGATATCGGGTCTTTTTCGTTCTTATGAAAAAATTTAAGCTTAGAACTAGGACACCTTGCATTTTGTTCGGACACGATCACAAAAACTTCAGTTAACTTTGAGCTTTCTAAAACACAATTTTTAAACACTTTGAAACATTAGCTTAATCAATATTTTGTTTTAATCATTACCTCTGTTATCTTTAGTTAACTAATCAGAATTAAATTGTTTTCAACAAAAAATATGTTTCTGGAATCTGTTAAAAAACCAATTTAATTTTGCTAAACGCATATAATAATTAATAATTATAGATATCTAAGCAGACATAACTATATAGAATGCTGCTGAAAAAGAGCAAAACAGTTACTGAATGTTCATTATCAAATTAGTTTCTTGTTAGAAATAGCATAGTTTTTAAAAACGTAATTTCTTGCAGCTTAAAGTTGGTCGTTTGGCTTCATTCTATTTGCGCAGCTAGGAAATCGATTGAGGTGATCAATTATTTTATCGCACTGCAAGAGATGAGTTATTGTTCTGTTATCAACTAAGATCATTATTTTTTCACGCATAAAACAAACAGTACAAGAGTACAATTAAAGCGAAATTGTAAGTGCCAAGGTTTAGATAGTTGGATCTAAATGTCATAAACCGACAGTTTAGTTTCTAAGTGAATGCTCTCTGCAAACCAAATGAGGATAAAATCTTTAGAATTTATACATAAGTAGTAATACGCAGTTAGTACTGACTTACCTACAAAATATTTGACAATTTCTTTCATGTTTATGAAATAAACTTGCTCTAGAACTAGCGATATTTGCAAACGCTGAAATGTTATTTCGCCGAAAATTTCCTTTTTTCGGCTATTTAATAAGTTATTGTTTTCTTAAAATCTCATTCTATTTTAAGGCCGTGACACTGATAATTTCCCCTTTCATAATTAACTTCTTTTTAAAGACTTCCTGTTTAGTATAGCGTGACGTTAGCTGCGTTAACAAAAATTGAATTGTATAAAAATGTAGATTTCTGTCATTTCTATCTTAATTATATGTAATTAAAGCTTCGCCCCTGTAGATGTTTCAATGTCATCAGAACAAACCAATTTTGTCAGAACTAGTTTTGTCACAATGACATAAGCATTATGCTTTGAGGTGAACTTCATGCTAAATAATCTATTTTTGTTACTGACCTACGGATGACCAGGACCGACAGAAGGAGTTTGTTCATTGACTTAGATATGCACTTTCACTTTCAGTCGTGTTGAACGAACTGTGCTGTGAAGTTATTTACAGATTACTAAACGCTTTTTTTACAAGAATCAGCAAAACTTCAAGATCTCATTGTTTTTAAGTTTATGGTTATTTTAGCCTTTAAATTCTTTTCTTTCAGTCTACCAGCTTAAATGAAGGAAGACAAAACGTAATAAAAACAATCAAAGCATTTTTAAACGATATGAAAACATGTGAAAAGTTAACACCGCTAGACTTCTTGTGTTTTATATTTTGTTGCTAAGTTAAGTTATGAGTTTTAGTGAAGTCACTAAGTAAAATATTTTCATAGATATTCGGAGCATTAGCCTGAGATGGTTCTTAAATTGTACTTGAATTTTGGCCAGTTTTAGTCTTGTTGTTTTTGTAACGTTTTCTAATAAAGGAAGCGGATACACGGTTTTTTTTTATAAGAACATGTTTATAAGAACTAAGGTTGGTATTGGTCCGGCGGAAATTAAGAATAAGAACAATATTAATTTACAGGCTCAGGCTGAGGCTGAAAACATGTAAGATTGTTTCTAGATCTAATGAAAACTTTACTAAATCTTGTAGTTTATTTTCACAATATGCACAGTAAAAACACAGAAGCATCGTTTAGCACTATATCTACAACTCTATTGTCCCAAATGATGCCCATAATCAGTTTCAGCTAGTATTGTTAAATGTGTATGTTTGTTTCAATAATATTAATACTGCACAACAATTATGAATTGCTTTGGTAAACGGTCTTGTAGAACAAACAGTGCATATCCGTCGGCAGACACAAGTTCGAATAGCCCAAGAATCGATAAAAATATTTAATGTTTACTGTAGAAAAGATTTTAGCCCTGAGAATATTTTTTGCATAGTACACAAACAACTAAAAACATATTACTTGTTTTTTTTGTAAAGGTAAGCATAATTTCCAAAGTCCAGCTTAATTTTCAAGCATAATGTACTACTGCAAGCAATGTTTGTCGAAATGACTTTCTTCCTGTTGACCAGTCTTGGACTGCGCGTGGGCGTAGGGGCGTGGCGAGCGACAGCACATGATTTTACGGATTTGAGAATAGATTTCCAGATCTTTGCCTTTGGAGATCTTTTAAAGCAATTTTGACACCAAATTGTTTAAAGATTCTTTTGATGGGCTTTTAAGGTCCTTGGTTAAAGGAGAAACAAAGAAACGAGAAGTGCAAAGGCCAAATAATGATATGCAAACGTTGTGCAAAATCTATGCGTAACGTCAAATGTCCTGCGATTCTTTCTATGTGTGAAATATTTTTTGCATAGTACACAAACAACTAAAAACATATTACTTGTTTTTTTTGTAAAGATTAGCATAATTTTCAAAGTTCAGCTTAATTTTCAAGCATAATGTGCTACTTTGCAAGCAATGTTTGTCGAAAAGGCTTTCTTCCTGTTGACCAATTCTTGGACTGCGCGTGGGCGTAGGGGCGTGGCGAGCGATAGAAGAAGTAATATTGAATTTTTGGCACACGGTTTTCGGATGTGAGAATAGATTTCCAATTGTTTGGAGATTTTTTAACGCAATTTTGACACCAAATTGTTTAAAGATTCTTTTGATGGGCTTTTAAGGTCCTTGGTTAAAGGAGAAACAAATAAAAGAGAAGTGCAAAGACCAAATGATATGCAAACGTATAACAAAATCTATGCGTGACGTCAAATGTCCTGCTATTCTTCCCTATGTGTGGTTCCGCTTTCTTTGTTTACTGTCACTTTAATATGTACTTGAAATTATTTTGAAGGTTGCTTTGCCTTCGATTTCTTGCTTCGAAAATAAATTGTTTAGGTTAGCTAGATCGTTAGCTTTTCAGCTTGATACTCTAATTATTTCTCCATACCCAAGCATACAGTGCTCGTTATTTGGGAAAGGTCATTTTAGCAGTTTAATATAGCGAGCTCTTTAGTAACGTTAAAACGAAAATGATATAACATACATCTAGAAAGGTATAATATAATGGGCCGGGCACGCGATTCAGTCAATCTTCCATTGGTTGTATCACTCGATCATCGGGCAATATCCGGACTAACATTTTGAGACCTTGCAGCCATACTTTAGTTTGTTAAATAAAACATTGCGGACCTTAGTAAAGCTATTTTTAGTATGAAGCAATATTATCCTCAATATTTTGATTATAAAATATTATTGTAGGATTACTAAGTATACTACACGTTATTCATAACAACAAACAAGTTTCTGAACTTATAATAATCATTTTTGGCTCGTCTTAACTTATAATAACAATTAATATCAAGCTCAGGCTAAGGCTGAAAACAATGGAAAATGTTTCTGTTGAAATCTTATTGAATCTTCTAATTCACATTTGCAAAGTGCACCACAAAACCCGAGAAGCACCATTTCACATTTAGTATATAAACTATATTGCTTCAAATGATACACTCTTTTTATAAGGGCATTTTTTATAAGAACATGGGGCTGAAAATTGCCAAAAGTTTATGAACATATGTTAAGAACATGCTGAGGCTGAGAAAAGGTGAAAAACATTAAGTTATGTACGATAAAATAACTCATACAGTGCTATTGAAAAATTTGCTTGGGCTTCTTGACTAAAGTTTGCAGATAACAATTTTACATCACAGGTTTTAATTTCTTTCGTAGCAGCTACGTTATCTTAAAATTTGATACAGTACAAAGTACATGTACAAATCAACGTATACAGAAAAGTACCACATACGGTACGTGTATTATTTATATTGTCTAAAATCAGTAAAGATATTTTAACAACATGTTTAAGAACATTTGAGGCTGATATACCGAAAATATTAATTTTAAGAACTGTTCAGCCTCAGTCGAAAAATTCGACCTTTCTATAAAATAAAAAGAGTGTACAAGCATTCTTGTACATGCATGTAATATTAAACGTCCCTTAGATCATCAGATGCTCGTTTCCGATGACTTGTGTTTTTGTTTTGATATCAGTTTCATTATTTCTAAGAACAAAATGAATAATTTTAGGATAAAACTGCCAAAACTATGAACAATGAGCCCCGGCAAAATTCACTGGTTCTTACAAGTATATAAAATCATAGTTTTATCTTAATACAAAGGAATTTGCAAACAGCTAAAAAGAATTTTCTACAAACATAGTTTCAAAGTTTGTTTCAAGCCTTAACGTACTCAACGCCGACACCTAATTCATTTAAAAGATCGTACTATTGATGAGCAAAAATGTGGAACTGTTTACAGTATCCACTGTAATGACTGTGATGGAGAATATGTCGGGTAAAAACGGAGCGCAGACTCAGTACTAAAATTGAAGAGCACAAAATCCGTCGCCTTGGCAGATTCAGAATCAGCCATCTCTGATCACGCTAACACCTTGCACAATAACATCGATTGGACTAATGTTAGAATATGTTAAGAACCGTCTCCGAGAAGCTGAAAAGAATTTCGTGCAAAGTGAGGTACAGCAATGCAAAAAGAACAGCAGTAAATGGAAGGTGATTAGGAACTGTATCCCTCGAAAGGAGTCAACCCAACCTGTATACTCTAGGGACTTGAAGATTTTGGCAGACAAATTTAATGCGTTTTTTGCCTCCGTGGGCGCAAAGGCGGCATCCGATTCTGCTTCCTTATTCATGAATTCTGATTTCAATGCAAATTTGAGCTCTTCTTCAGATCAGCATCCATATTCAGACTCAGAGCTATTTCAATTTCGTGCAGTTTCGATGCAAGAAATCCGGAAAATAGTCATGTTTTTTCCTTCACACAAAGCTCCTGGCTACGACAAGGTTTTTATGAAAATCATCAAGGACGCGTTGCCCTTCATTCTTCCCATACTTACAGATATTGTGAACCACTCTTTACTCTCGTCTGTTTTCGCAAAGGCCTGGAAGATATCAGAAGTTATATATTCCTCTACTTAAAGAGGGGGATCATGAGGTAGCAAATAATAACCGTCCTATTTCGCTGCTTCCTGCTGCATCTAAAGTATGCGAGCGAGTCGCTCTCAATCAGTTAACACAGTTTATGAATGCCAAGAAACGCCTAACAGTACATCAAAGCGGTAACAAAGCAATGCACTCGACCGAAACGTTGAATGTGATGATGACAGATCAAATGCTACAAGCAATGGATGACAAAAAGCTAACTATCGTTGTTCTGTTGGATTTTTCTAAAGCATTCGACAGTATAGACCACAAGAAGCTCTTATCAAAACTCAAATCTCTTGGTACCTCTCGTTTTGCATTAGATTGGTTCCGTAGTTATCTGCAAGATCGGCGCCAATATGTACGCATCGGCAGCGAACACTCCACCATATGTTCTCTATCGCACGGAGTGCCTCAGGGTTCAATTTTAGGCCCAGCTCTTTTTAATATATATATCAATGATTTACCAACCGTACCTAAATTTTGTACACTAGAATCGTATGTTGATGACTCGAAACTGTTTTTGTCCTTTCAAGTTAAAGATTCTCTTAATGTGGCTACTCAGGTTAATGATGATCTTAAAAGAGTAGCTTTTTGGTGTAGCCAGAACAGTCTTCTGATCAATCCAGCAAAGACGAAGGTTCTTGTAGTAGGCACACGGCAGATGTTACAGCGCGTACCCTCCGATTTAAACTTTGTTCTACTCGGGAAAGAATTGGTCCCTGTCCCTTCTGCGAAAGACCTTGGTTTATTTGTGGACTCTACACTAAGTTTCGACGAACACATTACAACTACTGTATCCTCTTGCATGGCAAGCTTAGTTCAAATTAATAGAGTGAAGCATCTTTTCGATGTAAAGACGCTAGAGAATGTTATAAATGCGCTAGT
>JAOTRI020101543.1:0-14114 GCA_028564885.2 Zoanthus sanctaehelenae
GAACTTATCCTTTTGTGACATTCAATGGTACTATCACTGTTTGAAGAGAACTTATCCTTTTGTGACATTCAATGGTATTATCACTATTTGATGAGAACTTATCCTTTTGTGACATTCAATGGTACTATCACTGTTTGAAGAGAACTTATCCTTTTGTGACATTCAATGGTACTATCACTATTTGATGAGAACTTATCCTCTTGTGACATTCAATGGTATTATCACTATTTGATGAGAAATTATCCTTTTGTGACATTCAATGGTACTACTACTATTTGATGAGAACTTACCCTTGTGACCCTGATTTAGCTGACAATTATAACACGCCAGCTGTTTCGCAGACTTTTCCAAGACTTAATTTGTATCATTTAATTGCCGCCTAGTTAGCGTAGTTGGTAAGGTGCCAGTCTATCACGTGGAAGGCTCGGGTTCCATTCCCGGCCGTTCCAACACTCAGGGTCTTAAAATAATTGGGGAGAAGGTGCTGCCTTTGTTGTAACATCTGCAAATGGTCAGACTTTCGCGTCTTCTCGGAAAAGAGGAAGAGGAACGTTTTGCCTTCGTTCTTCGTGAAGAGTACTGTATGGAGCGAAACTGCATGATTATGGGTGCGGCGTTACTTTGACGAATCTAGTTTTCAACTTCCCCGTTGAATATTCGAATTTTTCATGATTGGTTAAATTAAGTGGCTAAGTTAAATCAATATAAAGCGTTAATTTTTCCTTCAGGTCCTACTTTTTGTTTTGTTTTACGCATTTTCGAAAAATATAATGGCTGTAAGAATTTGTTTTTTACCGATTTAATTTAACCACATTTCAAAATAATTTCTTTACTTTGAGAAAATCTTCGACAAACTCCACTGCGCGTTTCTGAAATTAAGACGGCTCAAACTTTTTTATTCCTAAAAGCAAAAGTCAAAGGACCTTCATTATAATTAATTTTAATGGTTTGCAGTTGTGGTGCATAATTTGTCCCTTGTTTCAAGTTTTAGCAGACCTATCTAGATTATTTATTAAATAAAATGAATATGAAAATATCATAGACCTTTTTAGTACGAAATGCTAATAAAGTCATTTAAAAGTGGGTGATTTTAATTTATTTTCGGACAGTCTTGTTAAGAAACAAATGACTAAATCCCTTCTAAACGACCAAATGACATACAACATAAATTTGTAAGGTTTTATACAAACTGCTCAATCATTGTACATTAACACTGATGATGGCATATAAAGAAGGAAAGGAAACGTGTTTGAAAATAAATCGTATATCATAAAAGTTGTCATTCTTTTTTAAAATAACGTCAATTAAGCGCAGTGAAACTGCAATGGGCTTCCACCTATATCTGAGGCATGTTTACCACCTGCTACGAGGTGTTAAGCTCACTATGAGTGAATGTATAAGGACAATTTAAAAGGTGATTGGACAGCACCTTATACGCTCTGACACCAAGCCGTTTTCATCAATAGCAAAACCTTGAACACGTTTGTAATTACGGTTTCACTTCGAACTATAACTTGTTTTCTTTGAATAAATTTTTTACTTCTGAAGATTCATTTTCAAAGCTCGTAGAATTCACTTTGCGATATTTTGTTCTTGACGTGCCATTTGCGTTCATTTTATTTATTGATAAAATAAAAGCTCATATTTTGGAAACAAATGTTAATGGACAAAATTTCCTTTGATTCCTAAACGACATTGACATTCTAGACTGATCACCTGTTGGAGATAAAACCCGCGCCAAGAAGCGATTGCCGTGTGCGTCTGCTTGGCGCCACAATAAGACAGCCTACTTTTGCAATCTGTTTGCCTCATTAGGTTAAGTTGAAATGACACTAATCACCGACTATTATGGCCTGTCTTGTGTAACTGCACGCCAATAAGATTAATTTCTTGCTGAGAACTATTAAGAGTATTCAATATTACTAAAAAACCATCTGCCGAATTGACTTAATTGTGGATGGCTATAAGTTTTCCTACCTCATTAAAAAACAGTTGGCAATTTGACGGTTCAGAAAAAGACTTTCAACCAATGCCGATATATTTTCATTTTATTTTTATTTCCTTACAATTTGAATTTCAAATCATATGTAAATAATACACGCTTTTTATAAGAACAACCGCTAATAAGAACAACGAGGCTCAGATTGGCCAAAAATTAAGAGTAATTTAAGAACAAGCTCAGGCTGAAAATGGTGATAAGGTTTTTGGTTAAAACTTTACTGAACTTTTTAATTTACCCTCGCAATATGCACAGTAAAAACACAGAATAACCGTTTCCTATAGATCTACTTAGATATACTATTGACATTGTATACCAATTGATACACGTCATAGTAATGTAATACTAAACGTTCCTCAGACCATCAGCAGGTGTTTTTCAATGCCTCGTCTTTTTCTTTCGATTTACTTTCATTACTTTAAACAATTCGCAAAAATAAGAACAAAAGAACACATTAAGGCTTAGTACAGGTTCTTTTTAAAAAGGCATTTTGCGGTTGCTAATATCGCATTTATCAATGTATACATTTTAGTATCGCCATACAGTTAACAGTTTAGTCAGGGGGATTTATCAATGTATACATTTTAGTATCGCCATACAGTTAACAGTTTAGTCAGGGGGAATTATCAATGTATACATTTTAGTATTGCCATACAGTTAACACTTTGTTCAGGGGGAATTATACGTGATATAATGTAGAAACATCGGCTCAGAATTAATACGCGTGAAAAAATAAAAAAAAAATCGGGAGATAAAACTAATTCAGTAATTGCTCTTCGGAGCCGTTGATTCCACGTTATATTGCCGGCGTTGGGAGAAAATATATTTCTCATATTGGAATATATTTTCTCCCAACTATATGTAAAGTCAGGCAATGAGTTGAATCACCGGCTCAGAATCGCAATTCGTTTATATAAATACATAATTATAGATTTTTTCTGTTGTGTGCATATTCGAATATTCGATCAATGTTTGCATTTTTTTAAAATGTTTAAAGTATGAGTTTTCTAAATTACTGTTGTCTCAACAAAGCATATTTATGTGCCTCCTTCTTGTACTAGAAAATTCAATTTTATAAGTTGTCTCATGATTGAAGGGTTAACGCTCAAAACATTACCTTCTTACACTACTTACACTATGATGACTATTATAATTTTACTCGAGTTGTCTAATTTACGGTAACTGCTTTTAGGAGAGCCTGCATTCCAAACATCAGTTCCTTGTACTGCATTTATTTCAAACAGTATTGATCATTAAAAATAGTTCAACCTTTATTTGTCTAAAGTGCAGTTACTCTGTAAGGACTACTAACACTCTAAACGTCAGCTCCTTACACTATACTAACGGTGATGATCATAAACATTTCAACCTTAAGTTGTCTAAATTACAGTTACTATGATGAACTAACACTCTAAACGTCAGCTCCTTACACTATACTTACGGTGATGATCATAAACATTTCAACCTTAAGTTGTCTAAATTACAGTTACTATGATGAACTAACACTCTAAACATCAGCTCCTTACATTATACTTACTGTGATGATCATAAACATTTCAACCTTAAGTTGTCTAAATCACAATTGCTATGATGAACTAACACTCTAAACATCAGCTCCTTACATTATACTTACGGTGATGATCATAAACATTTCAACCTTAAGTTGTCTAAATCACAATTGCTATGATGAAGAACTAACACTCTAAACGTCAGCTCCTTACATTATACTTACGGTGATGATCATAAACATTTCAACCTTGTGTTGTCTAAATTACAGTTGCTATGATGAAGGTCTAACACTGCAAACATCAGCTCCTTACACTATACAAACGGTGATGATCAAAAACATTCCAACCTTGTGTCGTCTAAATCACGATTGCTATGATGAAGAACTAACACTCTAAACATCAGCTCCTTACACTATACTTACGGTGATGATCATAAACATTCCAACCTTGAGTTGTCTGAATTACAGTTAGAGACGCAAATGGAAGCGCAGACGCAGACGCAAGGACATTCACACGAGCGACGCAAGTGATACAAGCTACGCAGTCGTTTGTGTCTGCGTTTGCGTCATCCCCATTCACACTTGGAAATTTGTGAAGTAAGAGCAAACGCAAGCGCAAGGTGTGCGCAAGAAAAAGGAAAATTTCCTTTTTCTTGCGTCTGCGTCAAGTTACATTAACACTTGTTTTTATTGCTCTTGCGTCTGCGCTTGCGTCGCTAGTGTGAACACGGCTTTTCTCCGATAAGGGACTATATATAACACTCAAAACAGCAGCTCCTAATACTACAATTACGGATACCATGTAAATTTCCTGATAATATGCATTCCGAGTATACTACAAGCCGGGCGACTTATCCGTCCCAGATAGATGTTTCTTTGTTAAAAAAGCCCCTTCAGTGGAGTTGTCAGTAGGTATTTATCCTTTTAGTTCCAGTTGAATTATTAAGTTCTCCCAACTTCAGGCCATACTTTTCATTGAACAAGTTTGAGAGAATTTCACTTTTAATCATCAGTAGTTTGCTTTGTTTGATCAATTGTCATTTTCTCATTACCAAATATCTTGTTTTGTATTTGTTATGTAGGGAGAAATTTAGGGTTGATAACTGATTGGGAGTGAAAGGGTTAAAAACGCCTAGTATACTAATGGTGATAGCAAAGAAAATAGTTGATTAAGAGTGAGTTTGGAAAAATCACTTCCTAATTTATCTCGACTGAGCGATGGGAGGCTCTGGAGGCTGGTAACTACAACGTCATTTTTTGGTCTATGACGTCAAAAGCAATTTAGTATTAACAGTCCGGCCCATATTCCAATCTTGCATGCAGAGCCCACGTTCCTTCTGGCCAGCGCTAAAAACAAAATCGCTGTTTAGAAAATAAGCGGGTTCTAAAAACAAGATTAGCGCACTTTCCAGATATTTATTCAAACTACGAAGCTACAAATCACGCTAGCATACTTTACAAGAAATGGAACGACTATATATACAGGACAGGCTTTTGACGTCATTGGCCAGAAAACAATATGGTATAAAACCATGTATAGTGCAGAAACTCGCCGATATATCCACTTTAAATGAGACATTAAAGAAAATTGTTTCCAATGATGTAGAAAAAATGTAACATGGGTATAATTACTTACTTTTTCAATGAACGTCTGTGATTTGAACTGCTTGGTAACATGAAATAAAAAAACAAAAAATGAACGCAGACTAAGAACAAGCAATCAACGATCATACTACCTTAAGATTTTTTAAGTGACCTATTATTTCTTTCATAGGAAGATTTTCATAGCGAGCTTATGTTTTTTCAAAGTTCTAGGAGATATTTATGAGGGGATGGCTGACTTGTAACGCTATGGCTTGAACTATTTCAGGTAGTAACCACAAATATTGAGAACAAAAAAGTAAGATAACAATACCAATATAAAAACGCGAGACAAAATACTTTACTCACCTGCTCTCTCTCCTCAACTAAAACCAAACAAGAAATAAAACTGTTAAAATTTTGTCAAACAAAAAGAATACACAAAAATGTAGCACCGTGAACGATAGATGTCGACAGATAATATGATGAATCGAAAAAAGACTATAGTATTAATAAATGCAATCGTGTAACAAAAGCATTAAAAAAATTAGGTTTTTACCCATGGGATTTGTAGATCGAACCCTTCGATAACGAAGCTGAGAAGCTCGATGTGGTACAAGGTAGCCAATTAAGTTACAGTGCGAAATGTTTCTATAACTAGTCCTATTCGTCTTATAAGAAGAAAAACTTTTTTTAAAAGTCGTTTCATTAAAAGCTGACCATTTTCCAATCATGCATGCAGTTGATCATCAGAGCTACACCTAAACTAAGAGTTGTAATTCGAGAAGTAACTATAACAATATAGATATCTATAAATAAATAATTTTATTTTGGCCTTATATCCAAATTAACCAATGATGAAAAAGTTTTGTTTGTAATTTGACTGATAACTTGTGAATGGAGCAAATAAAATACTGGTAAATCTGACTGAAACATCAGCATGGCCTTGTTCTTAACTCTATGGATAATTCAGTCAACCTGATAAGTGTTACTGTGAAAGTTGTTTCTTATATGTATTATATTAAACATAGCTAAATAAATAAATAAATAGAGTAATTAACATATGGATTTGAAACAAAGACGGCAAACGTAAAATCTCCAACAGATAGGAGGCAAACCAACTGGCTATTTACAAAGCGTGGAGGATATGACTCAGTGATCGTCCAGGACAAATTCATACAGTGGTCAGAGTGAGATGTGAACTCCAACTGATACGAGGCAACTAACTGGCTATTTACAAAGCGTGTAGGATATGACTCAGAGATCATCCAGCACTAATCCAAATAGTTGGTAGAGTGAGATTTGAAATCAAACTGTTAGGAGGTGAAGAAGTTGGTTATTTACAAAGGGCGGTGGATATGACTCAAAGATCATCCAAGACAAATCCAGACAATGGTCAGAGTTGACTGTGAAAAACTAGGGTTAGGTTCCTAGTTAGACTAAACCTGAAGATCTTATAATTATGGTTGTGGAGAAGGTATTGCTTTCCTTCTATACATCTACGAATACATGGTCATATCTAGGACTTTTTCAGTGGAGGAAGGGGGAGGGGGGAAGGGGGGCAAGTCCTTTAGCACTAAATGTCTTGCAACAGTACCATATTTCTTTGATTCAGAATGCTACTGAAAAAGCTGCCCTCCCGCCACCCCCTGGTAACTATGGCTATCGAATGGTTAACCTTCTCGTAACAGGATGTTAAACTATAAGCTGTGTTACCTTGAGTCGTTTTCTGGTTGTAAGCGTGATCGTGTCTCCCCTCAACTCCACGCAGTTCCACGCTATCTCCAGACAGAGTCAAAGGATGCCCAGCCTTCAAATTACCTACAACAATTCAGCGGAGGATTTGGTATTACATTTTACACAGACATGGAGGAGAAACAGTTTCAATGACTGTTGAAGGAGTTTCAATGAAATCCAACACTTATTCTTAATACAATACTTAAGCATTAGAGCACAACTTTCTATGACTTTATCGGTAAAATAGAGCACGCGTTATGTTGGAAGAGACACGAGAACGATGTAAAATCACGAGCGGCAGGCAAGTGATTTTACAACGTTTCGAGTGTCTCTCCAAACATCACAAGTGCTCTATTTCGCCTAAAAGTCATAGAAAGTTGTGCTCTAATGCTTTTATGATATAGCAAAACAAGCGGCAAGTTAAGCAAGCGAAAATCATGACTTTATCGTTGTAATAAAGCATAGATTTGAACCAATCAGAGCGCGCGTTATATGGAAGCTATATAATAAAATACTTTAATCACATTCCTATGATTCAATAATATCTAACAACTTACAATGATTACGAAACATATAAATTGTGTATTAATTACCATACTGATACTGTACCGAATCAACAGAGGTTTTGTAACAGGAATTGTTTAAATTTTTTTGAAAAGTGTTTATGTTCTGTTCTTTGAGTTGCAATAACTCATGCCATAATTTAACTGCTTTTGCAGAAATCATTTGTTTTCCGGTGTTTGTACGCCTTCTAGTTTTGTACACATTATGCTTCGCTGAATAACACAAATTAATAGTAATAATAATACTTTATTTAACGTATACATTATGTTTGGCTGAATAACTAACACAAATTGAAAATAATACTTCATTTAACGTATACATTATGTTTGGCTGAAAAACTAACACAAATTTAAAATGAGTGCATGGATAATATTAAAAAGCCTGCAGGATCGAAATGGTGATCTTCAAAAAAAAAAAGTCAAGTATGAAATTTTTGGAGTTTTTCAAGATCTTCTGTATCTGCATGCTTGATTTCAAAATTAATTCTAAGGCACCTTGCACTTATACTATTAAAATACATTCTTTTTCAAACACCTTTGTGAATTCTTCATTTACAAAGAAACAGCAGTATTTCATCGTAGCCAGAGAAATAGTTTTCATATAGCAAATTTCCATGTTGTTTGTTAATTGCTCGCATGTAAACTCTTTTCTGTTAAAGTTCTGATAAAGTGTTGAAGTTTATGTAATATATAGAGCATATTGCACCGTAGTAAACACAGCGAACGAACGAAATTTTTTTCCACGACTAGATAAACTTCGCATGTTCAAGCCAACTTGTAATTTTCTTTTATTACGAGTGTTGTCAAAATAAACTGTAAAAAAGCAAAACAAAGCAATAACGTCAGCGATAACGTCATTAGTGAGGATTTGTGTGGCAGGCGTAGTTTTAAATATATAATCTACGAGTAGTTTATTTAACAGTAAAACACTCATGTCTATGTTATAAATACAGAGTTTTCTTACCTCTTGCATCTCTGATCGGTGCGCCAGCTCCTTGTTTACCAAACGGATGGTAGCCAAGCTTTAGTAAGCAAAAATACACTTTATTAACAAGTTATATAAGAGCTTGTGATGAGCAACAGTATCATTCAAATACAACAACAACAACAATAATTTATTCACATTTCATATTTGTATTGAATTTACAAAGAGAATACTATACATAGGTTTGTTTTTAACTTATATTTTAAAAAATGGAGGGAAAAACTAGATACAGTGGATTATAAATGTCTAGTGTCTAAGGTAACCAAAGGTTTTCTAGTTAGACACTAGTCATATTATCTTGGGAGTTATTTTGTAGACAGAAAGATAAATAATTTTCTAATAGGTACTTTTGGAGGGTTCAACGGATGTTGTTTATTGTGAATGAAACTGTTTTGTGAGTAGATAGTTTTTTACTTTCGTGGGAAAGTTGTAACTGCTTGCAGTTTTTAGCTCTACATTTTTCAACTATTAATTTGCCTGTGGTATTCCACTTTTTATTTATTTTCATCTAAAGTAGCCACAACGCCAAACAAAATATTACCTGTGCTTCCTGAAAGATGTCCTAAAAATATAGTAGGTCGGTCGGAATAAATGTTTTAATTTTTTTACAGTAGTACTTAGATATCACTGAGGCCGAAGATAAAGCATTTTGTTCTTATAAACTGCTACAATCTCGGTGATCAGACATAACTACATCGTTACAAAATAGGATGTTATATTTCATTTACTTAAATCTGCTGTTATGTCAAAAAATAGACATATTTAAGAAAAGGTATTTTCAAAAATATGGCAATAAAAGCAACTAATTATTAGAGTGAGCGAATATGTGGTCATCAATTTTAATCAATGAAACGGCGGACTACAAAGAAGATTCTGTGCGAAAAGGATTCCCTGGTAGGATTCAGCACTCGTAGAAAACCAATGATCCCTAGCACTAACGTCGCGTAAACAAGCTTGTAAATATGGCTTTTGCTAGCGTCATCAGCAGTCAAGAAGAAAGCTTTCCAGAAAAGGAGAAAGTTTATCAAATAATTGTGTATTTCATTCTGTTCGAGGAGATATTGCTTTGTATTCTTTGAATTTATGACTGTGATAGTGTCATCAGTTGTCCCGAATAAGGCTTTCCAGAGAAGTCCAAAATTTTGCAAACTATTGAGTATTCTCAGTTTTTCTTGGAAATACTTTTATTTTATTCAGTTCAAGGAGATATTGCTTGGTACTCTTTGAATTTATGATTTTGCTAGTGTCATCATTTGTCCTGAAGAAGGCTTTCCATAAAAGTAGAAAATTTCGAAAACTATTGTGTATTCTTAGTTTTTCTTGAAAATACTTTTATTTTATTCAGTTCAAGGAGATATTGCTTGGTATTCTTTGATTTATAACTCTGATAGTATCATCAGTTGTCCTGAAGAAGGCTTTCCAGAAAAGTCCAAAATTTCGCAAACTATTGTGTATTCTCAGGTTTTCTTGGAAATACTTTATAATTTGTTATAATCATAACACCTATCAACTATTTGCGAAACTGTGAAATCACAATGAATTACAATTAGCTTCCTTGTTCTTTACCGTTTTATAACGTAATATTGTAGTTCCCAGCCGGAAGTTTGGTTGCCGGGAAACAGTTCACGTGATGTCCTCTCGTCCAATAAGGGTACGAGAAAAAATGGACTTTCATAGTTTGTACATAAAAAATATTTTAATAGCTGAAAATCGGCTATAATGCTCTTAGTTGCTCTAGTATGCTTTGTTATAAGCACTTGTGATTGCAAGAAGCCGAAAGTATCTACAGGACTGTTTCCCTTTTTTAATATTTTTTCACATTTTCATTTCTGCCTCAGATTGTTCTTGAAGGGGAACTCCAAGATGTAAGCACGTTTTTCAACTGAAGGTTCAAGATTCCAAGAACTAATTTGTTATAATATTTCTGGTAAACTGGCATTTAAAGCGGAATTATTTTCTTTCAAACTCACGTAAAAATCTAAACGAAACTGCGCCATCTTGGAATAGAACCGGCGACTCAGAAAGTTGTCAGCGTAACTTCAAATTACGTCACCGCGTCAAAACACACAAAAAAACCTGCAGGAGCAGGAGGAGGAACAAATACAATTTTGTAACAAACTACTACTTCTTATTTGGAACCAATGCAAGTTTGAAAACCCCGCAAAACTGCTGCCTCTTTGTTTGACGGACCGCTGACCCTCGTAACGCGGCTCAAATCTTAGCAAGATAGCGTACTGTCAATTTGCTTTTTTCACAAGTTTAAAGTAAAACATCTCCACTGCTATAAAAGTTGAGGGTAATTAATAATCAAAACATAACCAAAATATTAAGTTAACTGAAATCAAAGCAGTTTACTTTTCACAGGAGTTTAATTTAAAATATTCAGGAGATTTGAGCTTCACTTTTCTTACCTAGTTTGTTATTAAGAGATGAAGGCGTATAAGTTATGGGTATATACACATTGGCCGCCTCGACTATCCCATTTTACAAGCTAAGGGTTTGAATCGCCCAAGTAAACCTTATAAAAGTATCCCATTTGCAAGCTAAGCTAGGGTTCAATAATCTAAACTAAACCTTCTAAGTGTACTAATGTAATGCAGATGCGTTCGGTGTGTAGATATATATAGAAAGAAATAAGAGAAAAATAACATATATAGCCCTTGGCGAGAATCGAACCCCGCATTACTATCACATTTATCTATATATAATTAACAGTTATTCTTCGAGGAAACCAACGAGGCCGTAGGCCGAGTTGGTTATTATCAGCTCACACCCGGCAAGTCCAAGAAGAATAACTGTTTTAGTAAAGTTTGAAGCAGTCTAATACCCGGAAATTGCCATTCAACACATTTTTTTCCGCTTCATAAAACATACAGCGAAAACATCACATGAACTGCCGTAAATGTGCGATCTAGCTGACGTGCGAAAGCTTACTGAATGAACTGACAACAAGCTAAAAGAATCGTCCGTTCAAAAAATATATTAATGTCAGTTTCTTCAAAAAATCTTATAACTCTGAGCGGACAAAAAGTGTCACAATGTCAGCTATCAATTGTTCAACCGCACTAGCCGTAGTGGTTGTGAATTTGGACGTTGCAGTTTCCTCCAAAATTTTAGCACAAGAAATTCGCCATCAGTTTTTCCTTATTTGGTCAAACTTAACGATAATGGCTCAAATCATGGGCTTAGGGAACCAATCAGAAAGCTGGAAAATCATTATCCTGAGCTAAAAATTTACTAATACAACATATGCGTAATCAAAGATGTGGGGTTCGATTCCCGCCAAGGGCTATATATGTTATTTTTCTCTTATTTCCTTCGAAGTATACCCCAATTTGCAGCCTAAAGGTTTGAATCGTCCCAATCAATCTTCTAAAAACCTTTTTTGACAGTATAATGCAACAGATTCTTACATGTTGGTTTTCTTCTGCAAGGCTCTTCTTTCTCTGCATTTCTTTTTGTGCTCTTGATTCTTCAACAATTTTATCTGACAGGAGGAACAAATGTTTTTAAAATAAAATATTTGAAAGAAATGGATCTTATAAAAAATGGCGGGTCTTACCAAGTTCTTGTTTGTATGCCGACGAGTCTCCCTTCGTACCGTATCGCTGAAACCAAACAACAAGCAAAACTTTAAAATGCTCAGAAATGCTCTTAAAATAATTGAGGAGAAAGTGCTGTCTTTGCTCTAACATCTGCAAATGATTAGACTTTTATGTCTTCTCGGATAAGGACGTTAAACCGGAGGCCCAGGAGTAAGATCCTTCGGTAAGGGACCTCCAGTCCTATTATCTCTACTCCTTGGAACCTCACCAAATTTCTAAATGTTCATAAATGCTAAAGCATAAGGTCAAATAAAAAAAAGAAGGGGGTTTCTCGATACATGCTCTAAATATTAGTGTAGGAAGGTACAATAAAATTTTTTTCTAAAATAATTTTGTTGTACCAGAATTGTTTTCTATACTAACAGAAGTGCTAAATTTACACTAAAAAGTCAAAACAACTGTAAACTGAAAGAAGCGAACGTACATATACATTCCGAGACAGCAAACGTTAAAAAAATGACTTGTTTCCAAGTTATTAATTATAAGAAAAAATGCTGAATGCTAAAACTAAACTATTTTTGCTTGAATCAATTTGTGTAGTTGATTGACTCTGTGAAGTTGTTTTTTCAATTTAGTCAAATGAAATTGAAAAATTAATAATACTGAAGCGAAGAAAACTCTCAAGAAAAAGGTTTGATACTGTCAGCGGTGTGATATGACGTACATTACGATACACAGAGCATATATATGAGTTTGTTTCGAAATATTTAGGGGCAATCGCGGTCTTGCGAAGTTATGTTTTCCTTATTACCAGCCACAAGGCACGCAGTAACCATGTTTTATTCCTCATTTTGATCACTCTAATATCGTAACCTAAGTCATAAATAACCGCTTACATTACATACTGTTGGACCCCGATAATTCGAAGTCTCAGGGGAAATGCAAAATACTTCAAATTATCGGAGATTCGAATTATCGGGGTCAAGAACAAATACGCCATTTTCACCCTTACATAGCTTTATTTGCTCTATTTTCACCATATCGGTGAGCAGTTCTTCGTCTCTGGACATATTTCTAAGACTAATTTCTAAGATAAAAAATAACATATTAAAAAAAAAGTAGAACAGTGACCAACATAAAGATAATTAGCCTAAAAAGCTATCAATTAATAGCTGTCTCTGAGATCTACGAATGTTTTTCTCGATAATGTATATGAGCTGTTAATACGTGCCCGCAGAAAGGGATTAACACACTGTGAACTTAAATATTTGATAAATATACCAATGTCCGACAGCATTTGTTCTTTTTCATCCAGCCGATAACTTAACTTC
This sequence comes from Zoanthus sanctaehelenae, assembly GCA_028564885.2. Classification (NCBI taxonomy): domain Eukaryota; kingdom Metazoa; phylum Cnidaria; class Anthozoa; order Zoantharia; family Zoanthidae; genus Zoanthus; species Zoanthus sanctaehelenae. The sequence goes on from JAOTRI020101543.1 coordinate 13,249, forward strand.
GAATTATGGGGCTAAAATCCGGTCCATGGGAAGAAAAATTACTGCGAGGATTTCGAATTATCCGAGGTAAAATGACTTTAAAAAGTGGGGCAAAACCAAGGGAAATGAACTTTACTTCGAATCAGCGGGGACTTCGAATTATTTGAGTTCGAATTATCGGGGTCCAACTGTATATTCGTTTCAAAACATTAACTTTTTGTCTGAACTGCTCGACTAACAATTTAAAAACACATTTAATTTTTTAAAAACACATAGTTGTTCTAGGATGTCTAAATTTTCAAGCGATGAAAAGTTATTTTTGGGTTCAGATCCCCTTTAACCCTTTTACTCCCAATCAGTTATCAACAATCAACTTCTCTTTAAAAAACAAATACAAAGTAAGACATTTGGTAATGAGAAAATGAGAATTGATCAAACAAAGCAAAGTACAGAAGATTAAAAGTGAAATCCTCTCAATCTTGATCAATGAAAAGTATAGGAACAAGTTGGGAGAACTTAATAATTGAATTGGGACTGAAAGGGTTAATAAGAAAATATATTAGAAAATTTCCACTACTTACCAAGATGGGGTTCACATTTGTATTTTGCAAATAAGGTGAAAACTGAAGTGCAGGATCTTTTCGCAGTTTAGCCTGTACTTTACCAGACTCTGTTCTGTTAGGCGCTCCCCCACCAATCCCTCCTAAGGAGGATGCCTCCTGCAGTAGGAAAAAGTAGTACAAGCTTGTAGTAGTCGTAGATTATGTATATAGATTATGTATAACCGCCTGGTTAGCCCAGTTGGTAAGACGCCAGTCTATTGTGCGGGAGGTCTCGGGTTCGATTCCCGGCCGGACCACCACTCAGGGTCTTAAAATAATTGAGGA
>JAOTRI020101554.1:0-34358 GCA_028564885.2 Zoanthus sanctaehelenae
ATGAAACAAGTGCTTGAAGTTCTTTGTACGAAACCTGAAAAAGTACGCTGAAGATGTTCAATTGCGATGGATAATAAATAAAAAGTCTGGAGGCGAGGTAAGCTTGTTTAAGTTAAATTTCACGCTAACATGGAGAACGGTCGTGCAATGTGAAGCTCCTTGTCGATTCATATTTTTCTTGTATATTGTATTTGCACTTTGTTGTTTTCACTTTCTTTTTTGTCCTATGTAAAAGTTGTCATAACTATGGGTAAGAGAACTAAATCTAAACTTGCTGAAGCATCTCCTGATAAATCAACGATCGAAGATGATGATGGCGAACACCAATATGTGTCCATGGCCACGGTGAAGGAGCTGCTTAAAGTTCAAGAATCAACACTGCGGACCTTGTTTGAAACGGTCGTAAATTCTTTGACCGCCAGAGTTGATGAAGTTGTCCAGAATCTTGCCACAATAAGAGCCAGCCTTGAATACTCTCAGCGAGAGATTGACCAATTAAAACCTTTAGAGGGACAACTGAACACATTTTCTGTGACAGTTGATAAATTGAGCCGTGATCTAGTTTTGCAAGATCTAAAGGCGGAGTATTTAGAAAATCAATCTCGCCGGAACAATATCAGGGTAAGTGGAATCCCGGAGAGTGCTGATAAGGAGACGTGGGAAGAAACTGAGTCTAAAGTGAAGAAAGTGGTCGAGGAAAAGCTAGGAATCAAACTTGAAATTGAAAGGGCGCATCGAGTTGAGCGGCGCAAGAGACAAGAACGTTCAGGAAATGCAGACAAACCGAGGACGATCGTATGCCGACTTAAGAGCTGGAAGCAGAAAGAACAAGTCCTGATGAAGGCTCGCAAAAACAAACCGGTTGGTCTTTTTATCTCCGAGGATCTTGCTCTCGCTACTCTGAAAAAACGAGAGCTTTTGATCCCGCAATTGAAGGCAGCTAAGGAGGCAGGCAAGATTGCTTATTTTGTTTTAGATAAGCTTGTCGTTCGTGACAAATCTAACTAGTCTTCCTTTCTTTAATTTAGATGATGATGAATTTCAGTTAGCAATTTTTGAATATTTAAATGGAGGAAGTATTAAATTTAATGCTGATGGATTATCGAGTCTAAAATTTAATCCTCTTTTGTGTGAATCGTATAAGAATTTTAGTCTCTGTAAGGATTTCGATCCGGATTCGAATTTCTACCCTGATATTGAGAATTGTAAATACTTTACAGAGGCAAGCTTTAATAATATGCTAACTGAACAACAGAATCGTTTAAATTTAGGCCTGAATCATGATAACTTCACCAGCTCTCTTTCTATGCTCCATTTAAACATCAGAAGTATTGTAAATAAACTTGGTACGTTTTGCAATTTTTTGGGATTACTTAATATTAAATTTCCTATCATCGGTATTTCTGAAACTTGGTTGAATGAATCCTATCATAATTCACATATTTCAGGTTACAAATTTATGCATAATTATAGGGCCGGGCGTACTGGTGGTGGCGTTGGCCTATATTTAGCCGACTATTTGAATTGCAAACTACGCTCTGATTTAGTCTTTACTGACAATTGTGCTGAGTCTTTGTTTGTTGAGATAATTAAGGAAAAAGAAAAAAATACGATTGTTGGTGTTATCTATAGGCCTCCAGATCAAAACCTAAAAGAATTTTTGGACGATATCGATCTATTGTTAGACAACATTTCCAAAGAAAATAAGGTTGTGTTTTTAATGGGAGATTGGAATTTGAACTTAATGAACCATTCACACCATAATATAACAAGTCAATTCTTAGATATAATGTACACAAGAATGTTTTTTCCTTTAATTACACGCCCCACTAGAATCACGGCACACATAGCTAGTTTGATTGACAACATATTCACAAATGATCCACTTAGATATTCTGTTAATGGCCTTTTTCTGAATGATTTATCTGACCATTTGCCTATTTTTGCTCTTTTCTCTGGTAACTGCTGTGTACAAAATAAAGACAAATACATCACATTCCGGGATAAAAGTGTGCACAACATGGAAAAATTTAAATCCGAATTACAGATCTTAGACTGGACTGACCTGACTTGTCTCGAAAATCCTTCAGAAGCCTATGCTAATTTTTTGGAAAAATATGTTATTATCTATAATAGATGCTTTCCTCTTAAAAAGGCCAAAGCCAAAAAACTTAATATTTGCAAGCCCTGGTTCTCTAAAGGTCTTTCTAAATCGGTTAGGAAAAAGAATTCCTTGTACAAACGTTTTCTTAAAAACCCAAGTTTAAATAATGAAAATAATTATAAACATTATAGAAATAAATTAAATCATACCCTAAGAATTGCAAAACGATTATATTATGATAAAAAACTGCACGAGTATAAGTCGAATGTTAAAGGCACCTGGAAAGTACTTAATGAAATTTTGAATAGAAAAAAGCGCAATGACAGGTTGCCCTCAACATTCAAAACTGACTCGTCTGAAATTTCCGATCCAGTCCAAATAGCTGATCATTTTGCTAAATATTTTACAAATATTGGCCCTAGTCTAGCTAAAAAAATTCCACACGCTAACAAATCTCATAAATGTTTTTTACCTGTAAAACTAGTAAATTCTATATTCTTTGAGCCTGTTAGCGAAAACGAAGTAATTGAAATATGCCGTAGTTTTCGTTCTAGTGCCGCACCAGGCTATGATAAAGTTTCTATGGGAGTGGTTAAGGAAATAATTGATGTTATTGCTTATCCACTTGCTGGTATTTTTAATCTGTCTATAAACTCAGGTATGGTTCCACACCAATTGAAAATGGCTAGAGTTATTCCTCTATATAAGTCAGGAGAACACGGAATTTTTACAAATTATAGACCTATTTCAATTCTTCCTGCCTTTTCAAAAATTCTCGAGAAAGTGATTTATAATAGACTTTTGATTTTCCTAAACAAGTATAACATTTTGTCTGACAGCCAATATGGTTTTCGAAAAAACCACTCAACCGTGTATGCTTTAACTCATCTTTATGATAAGATTTCTTCTAGTATTGATAATATGCAATTTACAGTTGGTGTTTTTATTGACTTATCCAAGGCTTTTGATACAGTTAATCATAATATTTTACTTGAAAAGTTAGAACATTATGGTATCAGAGGCACTGCTCTGACATGGTTCTCTAGCTATCTGAGTGATAGAAAACAATTTGTTGAATTTAATGGTTATTGTTCAACGCCATGCAAAATACAATGCGGAGTGCCTCAGGGATCTATCCTTGGGCCTCTGCTTTTTCTTGTTTATATTAATGATTTGTGTAATATATCAGATGTCTTGGATATGATTTTGTTTGCAGATGACACAAATATATTCTTCTCCCATAAAGATATGAATTTTCTCTCCGAAACTATCAATAAAGACTTAGCCAAATTAACTCAATGGTGCCTAGCAAATAAGTTAACCATAAATTTAAAAAAATCCAGCTACATAATTTTTAGACCGCGGCAGAAAAGGCAAACACTCGATTTATCAGTTAAAATCAACGATAATCTCATTGCTCGTTCAAAAGAAACTGTGTTCCTAGGTGTCATACTTGATGAAAATTTATCTTGGAAGCCTCATATTTTGAATGTTTCAAGAAAAATTTCCAAGTCCATTGGAATTATTTACAAAGCGAGTTTTTGCCTTCCTTCTACTGCACTGGTCACAATATACTATAGTTTAATATATCCGTATCTAATGTATTGTGTTTCGGTGTGGGGATCTACTTATAAGTCAAACTTGAAAAGTATTTTCTTACTGCAGAAGAAATTGGTGAGAATAATAAGTAATGCTCCCTTTGATGCCCACACCGGTCCACTTTTTAAAGATTTACAAATACTGAAATTCCATAATATTTACAAATATCACACAGGGAAACTTATGTTTCTTTTCACAAAAAATCTGCTCCCTAATTATTTCAAGTCTATGTTTATTTTAACAAGCCAAGTTCATTCCTATAATACTAGGTCTTCCAAATTGTTCTATACGTTTCCTTGTAGAACAAACCTTAGACAATTTTCAATTCGCTTTCAAGGACCGAAGTTTTTTGATTCGTTAAGTAACAACATCAAAGATAGTGAAAGTATCTCTTTATTTAGCAAAAAACTCAAGGAATTTCTCTTGTCTTCGTAAATCTTGACAACTTTGTTATTTTCTATTTTTGTTTCATCATCCCGTTTTGTCCTTTTTTTTTTTCTTTTCTCTTTTTATAAAAATATTTCATGAATCACTCTTGTTAGCCATAAATAACTATTAAATAGTCTTATATTGAAGAGCTCATTTGCTATAAGCCTTTTGGTTTTCCTTGAGCTCTCCTGTCATTAACAGAAGATAAATACATGTAAACTTATTGACAATGTAATTGTAAATGTACAGGGCAATGAATAAACTGAATAAACTAAACTAAACTTCTCGACAGAGACGCTGACTGAAGGAGTTCCTTCGTTAAGGCCACTTTCAGTACACCTCCAACAGCATTAATGTGATCAAATACAACACGCTTTGCTATGACTGTCCTTAATATTATCAACTCAAGTTTCTTTATTGACTGAGAAACCTCTTCCAACAGTAGCCTGGCCGTGTGAAAGAACTAAAAGAAGTTTAACAACTGCAAATAGCTTCTGAATTGAAGAACGAACTTAGCTGCACTTTGTTACTTTGAATGGTAGCTTTATGTTTCTCACATTTCTCGTGAAATTTAATTGCGCTCACTACCCATCATTCCAATGTTGATGACCTTGTTACAAGAACTACAAAGAGTTTTTGCCAAGTTTCCCTTTACTTCTCTCACCCATGTGAATTTGTTTTTCGATTTGAGATTGAAGCTAAGAGGCACTTATTTTTACCATTGTCAAATATTATTATACTTTGACCAAGCCTAATTTAAGGACTAAATGTTGATTTCCAAGGACTTTTGCTTCATATTCAAGAACTTTTTAAGGAAAATTCGCAATCAAGGACTTTTCAAGACTGTACGAATCCGTAAATATACCGGGTTAAATGATTTTAGCTGCCAACAAGTAAACACTCAAGAAAATTGAAAAAGTTCGCGTCTAATTTCTGCAATTTCTTGCACATCATTAAAGAATACTTGAAAAATGTTCTCATTCACGATTTCCACAAGCACTGTACTCCCTTCCACATCTCATTCCGATTATATTTAGCCTTATAAGCTACTTTGATTTTTCTTCCGACTCAGGGAAGAAGTAGACGATAAGTACTGTCATCTATCTTGGCCACAATGACACCAGTCCACCATGTTTCTGCTATATGATCTACGCTCGGTATGTAAAGTAAATATAGAAGTCTCTCAATGTATGAAAAAAAATCATAAACACAGGACACCCCAAATTTTAAAGCGTATGAGTTGTTTTTTTTCAACAAACGTCACAGCCTCCAACCCCCACCCCCACCCCCTAACGTACATATGACGTTTCTTGTGGGGAAAATCGATATGTGACGCTTCCCTTAGTTATAAGATTGTTGTTTTGTAACAAATTAAAACCTTTCTTTACAATAATATATAAAAAATTTCAGCTATATCACTAGTGTGGCAGTAGTGCCTAAATACATGCGCTTTGCCAAGCGCCTATTTTTTAAAGGTTTGTTAAAAACTAAAAAATAAAATAAGTGTGCCTGTAAATTCTATGAGTTTGCATATTTTTTTGTTCTCGTGTTTATATCTTGCTCGTTGGCACATTCCAATAACTACTGTACTATTGTAGTTTGTTTATACCTTTGCGAGTTAGGAGAGGTGTTGCGTAGTCTCTCTCGGCATCTGACAATTGTCCAACTCCTGAATCGACTGGCTCACGTTCCTAGAACAAGTCGAAAGGTCGCATTTTTAACTGTTTATTGTCAATTGTACAGCAAAAACATATACACTCTTTTTTTATAAGAATATTGTTTTTCAGAACGAAATTGGATCGATATTCTTACTTTTTGTTCGATTGTTTGCTTGAAGATTTCTTGCGAATATTCAGGAATATCGATGGCATTGAATTTCCGATTTTAAAATGGCTGCGTTATCGAAGAACTCCAAAGTCAATAAATTTAATTTGTATATTAATGACCACGCCATTTAAGATGAGAGTGCAATCATCTTACATGGCTCTTAATCTCGGTATTGTTTTAAGATATTCCAAGAATTATTCAGATGTGAACTCATAATTTAAAAAACATTCAGAGCTTCGGTATAGCAGCCCCCATTATTCTATAAAAAGAGTGAAGGTCTCACCTTATTTACAATCTTTATCTAATTATACTAGAATGCCTTTTTGTGGCTTTTAAATCACTATAAACGCCATAAGAAACAAAGAACAACAGAAACATGATTTGATGCATATTTAGATTTAATTGAATTTCAAGCTGTTTACTGTTTAATTGAATTTCACCCTTTCACTCCCAATCAGTTATCAACTTCTCCTTCAATAAAAAATACAAAATAAAACATTTGGTAATGAAAAAATGTGAATTGATCAAATAAAGCAAACTACCGAAGATCAAAAGTGAAATTCTCTCTAACTTGTTCAATGAAATGTTTGGGCTCAACTTGGGAGAATTTCATAACATAATCCAACTTGGACTGTAAGGGTCAAGGTCCTGTTCAATTGGGCCGATTCCAACCTTTTCGGATTTACAATGAAGCTTTGAATTTCCTTCCTGATTGTTAAGACAATGAAATGTTTATTTCAAATGTAAGATTCAAAAGAGTTTTGTCACTGACACATGTTTCATTTTGAAATGTTGCTGGAAAAGCAACCACACGAATTCGACAAAATCTTAATTTTATTCCAGAATTTCTATTTTGGAACAGGCCAAACGAACGTACACTAAAGATGGTCCTGAGCAAAACAAGCATCGAACACGATCAGTAAAATCAGATTGAACTAGCTAGTACTGTAATCCTACGAAATATATTTTAAAATGTCAAAATGTTTTCACCAAAAGCTGAACTAAACGCACAGATATTTAATTCACTTTAGTCCGTAAAAGACTAATATTAGAAGTGGAATTCTATGTTTTTCTGCAGAAAGGTAGATTTTAGACTTATTGAAAGAATTTGATGCTCATGTTTCTTTGTCCGAGGAATTGTCAAATATGATACTAGGTTATCGTTTGCTGAATCTGGCTGACTCTACGATAGTTTATGCTTAAAAAGTGTTCATTTAAGCATCATTAATGTCACACAACATCATCACTTCGACAAAGGACTCCAGTAAGAAACATCGCCATCAAATCCTTTCACTATGATGCAAAGTTTAGTCCGCGAAAGACGGATGTTATTCGTATAAAATCACGCATAGTCTTACTCTACCTGTTTGCGGCATTGAAAGCCCGTGAAGAAAGTACACAGGAATAAGATTGTTGCTACAAAAAGGATTGGGGTCTTCATAGCTGCAGCTTCGGAGATTACTCAGATGTGAACTCCTAAAAAGTCGACAACTTCCTTTATATAGCAGTCACGAGACACTATCCCATGGTTATATATAATCTTATCATCCCTCAAGGTTGCACGTACATCCGTTTTGTATTGTCATACAGCCATGCTTATTTTAGAACTAGAAGTTTCTAATAGAACGAGAAGCGCTGCGCGCTAATGCGAAAGTGTTGGTGTTGCATATTATACTACAAGACAGTGACGGCAATGAGATTTCACGTGGCCCTCAACACTGCGCCGGGGCGATTCAGTATTCACCTCTGACAAGGATAAGGCTGATCCTTCAAACATTTTGGAAGTGTTTTTACCAAGGACAATGCTTTTCTTCCTTCCACCACCTCGATTAGTCACAATAGTTCTAATTCTACATCTACATTTTATTAAGTCGGTAAAAATCAAGTGATTATCGCACCAACTATAAAAATAAATAAAAACCATAAAACCTAATTTATTTTATACAGCGATAAAATAACAAAATATTAAAATTATTGTTTAAAATAGTTCTTGAGTTCACTCTTAAAATTATCTAAAGTCTAATAAAACTATTTCCTTAGGAAGACTTTTCCACTCCGTTAATGTTCTAGGATAAAGAATATTTAAAAATATCCTTCGTAGCTTGAGGAACTCTGTACTTAAAATCATGACTATTTCGTGTTCTTGTTTCTTGACTTCGAATCAGAAAGTTCTCAGTGCCTGCTCAGGTTAAGCAAACCACGACTTAACTTATACATCATACTTAGGCGTATACATTTTCTTCGCATTTCTAGCGTATCCCACTCCAACTCCAATTTCATGAATGATACACTAACTGTCCGATCGTAATTTCATGTAAGTTATTCATGCATTGGCCACATTACACTCTAACTGAGAATGTAAATTTACCTATAAAAACATAATATATTCACGCAGCTATTTTACTATCAGTTAGCGTTGTAAAATAACAACAAATCTAATTTTAAAATTACTAAGTTACTACGAAGTAACTTTACATGAATACCAAGGTAAATATACAAACAGCCATTTTGTAAAATTACAACGGCCTGTGTAATTTTACAAACGGCCTCTGTAAATTTACAAACGGCATTTTGTAAATTTACAAACGGCCTCTGTAAATTTACAAACGGCCTCTGTAAATTTACAAACTGCCTCTGTAAATTTACAAACGGGTTCTGTAAATTTACAAATTGCCTCTGTAAATTTACAAACGGGTTCTGTAAATTTACAAACAGCCTTAGCTTTGTACATTTACAACAAAAATATAATACATTCACGCAGCTATTTTACTATCCTTTAGTATTGTGAAATTACCTAATAAATGCTGGTGAAATTACTAATTTTCATAATGACCTGTAAATTTACAAAACCACTATTCGTAAGTTTACTGATTGCCTTATACTTGACAGAGTTACAACTAAGTTATAAAATTGCAGTAACGCTAATAGAATTCTAAATCTTGATTATCCAATGAATACAACAGCACACCGTTTCTGAACAAACATAATTTATTCTTCTTCTAGTTCAAATCTAAATAAAAGAGTAAATTTATTTAATATTTTTTCTGATTTCTAATAGAATTTATTAACAACGCCTATTTCCCATAAACAATAACATAAAGGGTAAGATTAACCAGTAATGCCATACCTGAAGATGTTCATATTGAGAGAAAACGTTTGGATTTATATTATATTAACGTGTGTTTAATTGCCATAATTTTAATTAAGTTCATTAATGGAGGAAACCACTTAATTAGGTAACGGCACAGCATCAAAAGCCTCTAATACTTAATTTTGTAAATACATAAAAGTATAAACTTGTGCTTTCTCAGGATAGTAGATGTTTATAATATACAACAGAACTAAAAGGCTAGAGATCCCAGACAAAAGACTTAAACGTTCTGAAAACTTCATTCTTTCTGCTCCAATAAATATTCTGGTTGGACATGGTAAACTGCCTAATACAAAAATCAATTTTGGATGGTTGCTAAGAACATTTAACCCATCTTCTTCTGAATTCTCAACCTAAAAGTGAAGGAATACACAACAATGTCAATTTTAAGTGAAAACGTTAATCTTTTGATGATATTAATATTTTTAGAAGTAAATAGATATACAAAGTAATGTTTATGAGTTAAAGTATAACAAACATCATTACTCAAATTTAGGGCATGTGAACATTCAAATTTGATCATGTAAAACTTTTATTATTTAGGTGTTAACATTTCCTTGCATTGCAGTGAACTTAGGTTCAATCTTTTATCAGATTTACTGTACTCTGCATTAATAATCAATGAGATTGGTTTGCTTTGTTGTTAACACAGGAAGCAAAAATGAGCAAATTTGTTGCTTTCAATGACAAGATGGCAAGGTTATTTTACTGTCATTGAGGTACCTTCCAGTCTTGCAGACATAAACTTTCAACTATACTCAGGTTGAGTTCTTCTAACCTTTATTATATAAGAAACTGAAATTTATTCAAAGTAATTATTAAACAAAGTCAGATGTTAAAGTTCCTTTAACAGTTTATGATTTGTGATTTGCTCGTTAAAATTATTTTGTTTATGTTACTCTTTAAAGCTATTATTTTTTTCATTTTTATCATGAATGTACAGCATTTGGCAAATAACTAATTAGAGTCAATTTTAAGAGGCTTCGTGTACATGTTAGCAAGCACTTGCTTGTTTTAAGGTCACTTATTAGCTGTACTTATTATTTGAAGTGATGGCTTGCCATGCCCAATGAAGATGGCTTGAGTTGCTAAGTTTGGGTCAAGCGTAGTCTTTAACGTCACTTCAGGTTTTGTCGACTGTTAATTTTAGTGTTCCAAGGATTTTTTTAATAAATGTAACCATTTTTGAATTTGCTTAAGCCAAAAAATGATTAGGTTAAGGTAAAGTAGACGATTCCTGGAGTGACATCATGCACTGGGCCCAACTTCCAACCATCTTTGTTTGACTTGGCCAACATAAGAACTTTACAGCTCCATTTCATTGCAAAGGAGTTGCGGAGTCAAAAACACTTTTCGGAAATAACTTTTTATTCAATATAAAGATATCAATAATGTAAAATCCCTGTAGGCCACATAGGTACTTTAAAAATTAAACTGATGCACATGTTTGTTTTAAAAATTGCCACACATTCAAGCAAAGCACGGATTAAAGGTGACAGCCCTTTTAACATTAAGCTATCCAAGTTACTTCCTAACAATGGCACACTTGTTAAAACAATTCAGGGTTCATGCAATATATCTGCTCCAAAAGTTAAGGATTTTTAGAAATTAATGGTTTATTAGAACTAGTTAATACCTTCCAAAGCTTACTATTTGAATTCAATTAATGAAATACATAAACTCTACACCAAAATCGATTGTCAATTTTCAAGATTACATGCTATAGTGTTATAAAAGGCTTTATTGGTTTTTTGCAATTGGAAGGAAAAGGTACAAATAGGATTTTCATTATCTTAAAATTTTTGTAGGACTATATTGATTAGATATTAACTATTGAAATTTTACGATTTTTTGTGGCCAATGGAACCCTGAAAATTCATGAGTGAGTCTAAATTGTGAAAATCTATGTTGTAGTTTTAAATGATTTCAAACTAGGTCAATTCAATTCAAACTAGGTGAAAATGATTTAAACTAGGTCAATTCAGTTCAAACTAGGTTAAAATAATTTGAACTAGGTCAATTCAATTCAAACTAGGTGAAAATAATTTGAACTAATCAGCGATAGGGGTAGTATTGGTTCTCATTGGTCCTGGGACCTATAAATGATAAATTGAGAATTATAGTGTGGATTGCAACAATTGCTTGTGTGGTCAAGTGGATAAGGAAGAGGACTACAGATCCAGAGGTTGAGAGTTCAAATCCTTGTGAGTACCAAAAAGAGAAAACGAAAAAAGGTAAGAGCTGGGTTATATGGGGGGTAGGTTAAAGGTGGTGAAGTTGGGAGGGGGGGGGTTAGGAAAAGGGTAGGAGGGGAATAAAAAGGATAACTGAAAAAAAGAAAGAAAAAGAGTTTCCGACAGTTACAACAAAAATAAACTAGTTTAGATCATTTTCACTTAGTTTGAATTGAATTGACCTAGTTTGAAATCATTTTAAGCTAAAATTCATTTTAAACTACAACATCTACATTGCATGATAGAATGTAAAGGAATACAATGAGAGTTAGGGCTTAATTTATGGTAATGAACAGACTTAACTTTATCAAAAAAATATGTACAAACCTCATAAATTGTTGATACAGGACAGGTATTGTGTTTCTTGCTTTTTTTCTCTAACAGATGTGGCAGTAAAAGAAATGCAATGAATGCCTTGTCCTCTGCAACAAAAGCAATAGATGTTTCTTGAAAAAGTGAAAACTTTTCATTTTATGAAAAAGGTTTCTTGAGTCATGACTAATAGAATTAAGAGTTGCTTCTTAAAATTATCAGTTTTTTTTGTCTATGCGTGAGTGACAGTACTCTTGAATTTCGATTACAGTTGAAATTGTTCTAAGTGCTCATCCGAGGGAAATGGCTAAGTGACTGCTTTTAAATACTGGTTGACCATTTTAATAATACAGGTTATACAAAACACAGGTCAGAACATGGTGAAAATACCATTTTATATGGAAGTTAATGACATTGTGCACAGCTATCTAATGAGATAAAAGTGCTCAAAAAATCACTTATTCGGTTAAAAGTAACTGGCATGCACAATAACAATTTTTGAGAAAAATAGAACATAGAAAGGGACTCACAAAACACAAATGTCAAGTTTATGTGACCGGTATTACAGCCAGTCGTTAGAAAAAGACATACTCCTAATGTTTTGAATTCTTGTCTTTTAAACATATTTGCCCTTAGCAGAAAAATAATTAGATATCAATGTCTGTGTTTAGATGGAAAGTAGGAACCCCTAGTAATATCAAAAGTACGTTTTTCACTTTTTTTAATACCAGAGAAAGTTCCTAGTGTCCACTTAACTACAATAAAAAATAAAAATACATATTAAATGATTACGTCCTAAAGGGGCTTTACAAAGTCATATTAAAAACCACCCACTTCCCACTTAAGAACCCCAACTGGTAGGAGGCAAACCAGTTGGCTATTTACAAAGTGTGGTAAATTTGTTCGTGGGATCGCCGAGGACAAACTCAATTAGTGGTCGGAGTTGGGGAATCAAACCCGGGTCTTCCATATTCAAATCCCCTAATCTTACTACCGCACAACACTGCCTGAGCCTAAGCAGATAAACAGAGGAGGTGGCTTTGCTCTCAAAGTATCATGTGAGTATTATTTTCAAGGGGATGACATCTTGTGCAACTGGCTTAAACAGAGATCAATGAAAATTGAATCTGCAATGCTACTAAAACTTTTATACTTTATTAATTCCACCATTACTTACTTTATTTTAATTTTTTGATATTTCAAAGGCTGAATAATGGAAACAAAATTGCAATAATGGACAAATCACTTGGTTCATTCTTAGAGACATTAGTGGTGGAAAGGAAATTAATGAGCTTTTACTTGGTGTGGCCTTAGGCCTACAAAAATTGAGGCATACATGTACATGTTTTTCATTAGCATTGGCATTTTAGCTATCATGTGGAAAGTTTTTATTCATAATTTGATCACAAATTTTTCGTTTGAAAATATTTTGATTTCATTTTTTCACTTGTACATACTTATTTATGCATGCAGACTGCAGTTTCGTTGTGTTTATTATTATATAACGGTCTGGGTAAGGGTTAATTTGTAGGATTAAACAATGGTAGGCCTCAATACAAACATTTTACAAAACGTTTTCCTGCATTTTGCAATCAGAAAGCAGTGTTGGCATATGAGAATGAGGATTACAGGTCAACTTCGATTTCATGGCATGCACCACCACATGGATCTATTGTGCTACGCTTTACTTTGTTTATACTATAAACTATAAAGTAGCTTTAAGCCCTCACTATTTGAAAATGATGAAAAATGAGAAGTTTCCTCACCAACATTCTGAAAAAGGCAGTTTTTAAAATACCAAACTAAAACTAAGAAAAGAATGAGTAGAAATCAAAGAAAAAAAAGAATTAAACCTTATATTATCGAAAGATGTTGTTAACAAACAAACACAAACTTTGACTAACAAGCCTGATGGACCAGGTATTTCTTTATCTCCCTCGAATTCAAAACTCGCATTACCTTGGCTTTCTGATTCGGCATGCTTGTCCTCTTCGACTTGTTCGGTCGACTTGGTAGCTATAGGCAAAATAGCTACTTCGTTCAAGAGATCGTTTAACTTCGCCTTAACACGACATTTTTCTCCAATCGTCCAGCCAGGCGTGAGCCGATCTGTTAAAACCTTAATTGCTTCACCATCTATGTCTTCATCTGAATACAGATATATAATTATATTTTTAATAACTGAGAACGACGGTTGAAAACTGTCCATCTTGAATCCCGCCGTTTTTATTGCTTAGCAGCCGTACGTTATTTCAAAAAAAATTGACAGAGAGACTGGGACCGAGAGTTTAAATATCTCATAACACTTGTTATATTATGGGAAAAAGGTTTCTTTTTAAAAAAAGTTTCAAAAAAGCCAATTTAGTTTCTGCTGGGTTTTTTTTAATATTAGGCTTATAACATTTCAATAAAATTCTATTTTTGCCACACGCTATTAAATCTGCTTTTGAGTGAACGAAATTACGTAGAAGTTATCACTCCGAAGTTATTATAATGTAAGCAGTATAAACGTGACAGTTTAAGAAATTTAAAGTATATTTAACTTCGCAAAAAACAAGTAAAATCCAAACAGAGTTATGAAAACAAAAAAAAATTAATGTAAAATCTTTTAAGGCTCGATATTCCCCTTTAAAAACACATCTTATTTTGATATTTTGCAAGTTGTTACGATGAAAAAAAATATCTTCAAAGGATAAATAACTTGCCATAAAGAATTTGGGCACGTTCCTCTGCAACATTGTTTTTAATTAGCCAGTCTTTTACTTCTTCTTTAGAAAAAGATATTGCGAGTCAACGTAGTTGATCTTTTTTTGCTTCTAACGCTTGCAGGTTTGGTCGAACAGATTTGTCTGAACAATCTGAAGAACTTAGAGAGAACGCTTAAGTTGTATGAGCTGCAAGCGGTTTTCTTATTGGTTGTAATTTGTTGTTAAGTTGATGATTCACGGACGATAAAACTGATGGCCGTATTTTCTTTTATTCTGTTGACAAAAATCACAAGTCGGGAGGTGCTTGTCTTTTGTTCTATTCATACAAACGTTTCCGTATGAAAAGGTGGTGTCTCAGTAAAAACTCACAGCCCCTTCCGTCTCACAAAGAATTCTTATAACAGCCAAATAGTGACACCTTTGTCTTATTAAAATTTGACACCAAGACAATTATTTTGGTTCCAAAGGTCTTGATATTAGCGAAAAAGTTATAACTTTCACAATCACAGCAACTTTTTTCAAAGACATGTTTTATATGCCATCATCCGTTTATTGGAATGAGCGAGGTTTTAAAATTATAAAGCACATATCAATAGTAATTTAGTTTATGACAAAATTATTTTACAGAAATGACATCATGCATTACAAGTAATGCCGCGGAAGTAATAAAGTTAAAAACGTGTTAAGGTGATGTAAATGATTATTGAAATTCAGAAAAATGCTTGAAAATGTGTGAGTTTTTATCGCTCACTGTGTGTTCTTTCCTAGTAGAAAAATGGCGACTGGTTTCACCAATATTGCTTGAATTACATCCCGCACAAATAAATTGACCAAGTCCCATGTTCACTTTCATAGATGATAAATTTATTAAGGATTTTGTAAATTTACTTTCAGGATAAGATAAATTTACTTTCAGAATTTAGTAAATTTACCAGCCTGTAGTTTTACAAACCCAAATAGTAACTTTACCCTAAAGACATAGTAAAATTACACAGTTAACTGTATTTTTACTATCTACTTTAATTTTACAACGGCTGGAAGTAAAATTACTTGATTCATATACATAATTTTACTTCAATTACTTTTTGTAAAAGTCATGTGGAAAAAAATTGTAAATTTACCCATCAAATTGTTGAAATCTACATTCTCAGATTTAGAGTGTACAGAGGACAAGAATGAAGTTTTTGAGATATTACTAGGGTAGGCTGGGGAACTTTCTGTTTAAAATCAGTCTTTAGACGCCATAATATAGCCATACTGTTAAAGACGTTCCCTTTCAAGATAGCATACATGCGATATAACTTGTCGAACTAGTTGAGATTACCCAAATGTGGAAAGGTACATTAAACACAAAAGTTTTAGGAACCAAAAAGGCTCTCTGAGAGGGGGAGGGGTTTGAACTGTCAACATCAACGTCACGTATTTTATGCTTCTTTTAGTTTTCCAGTAATGTTTGCCTTACGTGCAAGATTGTAGATTGTACCATGACACAATGTACTATATCACAAAATTGCTTGGCATTTAAACTACTATACCTTGATTTGGAAATACGTACAAACGCCCTCTCAGACCGTTGTCACCTGATACTGTCACCAAATTGTCACAAAGCCTGTTTTTGTCAAGCCTGCATATAACTCTAATTTTTCCTTTCATCTATCAAAAACTACTTCATATTGAAAAAACTAATGACCGAATTCATAATAAAAGATGCCTTTTGAAACACTGCTGGAAGACCAAGTTTTTGCACCACTGTCGAGGCTTTGAAGACGAGACGTTTGTCATAAAAACCAAAACGTTTTCCTGTTTTCTAAGCGTAAATTGGTCTTCAAACTCTTAACAGGACCAACTCTACACTTAGACAGGGATACTAAAACGCTGTTTTCTTTTTTAATTGCTTGAAGAGGCTCCTGGAATATATGTCCCTCAAAACACAATCATTAGACCTGCAAGAGATTCCACTGTTTGCTATCAGGAAACAACTGCTTTATTAGTTTTCATTTTTCCCAAAAGTCACGTACATGAAACAATAACATTCCCCCAGAGTTCGAGAGAAGTACTAGCTCTGGGAGGAAGCAGTTGTATGTGCCCGATTGTATTTCTACGTCGTAGTTGACGGGAATGAGTATTTGTCTTCTCCTCGATTCTCAACTTCCATCCAGATAGTGAACGGGCTGTTAAGGTTTATTTTTGGTCAAGGCTAGGCCTAAACGAGGTGTGGTTCTTCTGTATCAGTGAAAGTACCCTTTCACAGCGTTTGACTGCAGGATTGTGAGCACATTGCGGTCTTTAACAACTTAAAATTAAATTATATCAGTTCCTTATCCAAACACTCACAGAAGCGGGGTTTATAAGGCTGTTCAATGTCAGTCACGAAACAGCGAAGAAATCATCTCATCTTTCATATTGCAACATACGATCGCGAAACATTTACCAAAACGAGTCTCTTGGTCAAGAGGTAATATCTAGAGCAGGCAATTTTTTATTCTACGTTGGGAATAGATTAGGAACTCTTTCTGTACTTTTTAGCTCGTGGAGAGTTTTTCGGATGGATGCGGAATCAGTAGCTCGTGGAAAGCTTTCGGGATTGACGGGGAACCAGTAGCTCCTGGAGAGCTTTCCGGATGGATGCGAAATCAGTAGCTCGTGGAGAGCTTTCCGGATGGATGCGGAATCAGTAGCTCGTGGAGAGCTTTCGGGATTGATGGGGAACCAGTAGCTCGTGGAGAGCTTTCGGAATGGATTGGGAATCAGTAGCTCTTGGAGAGCTTTCGGGATGGATGCGAAATCAGTAGCTCGTGGATAGTTTTCGGGATGGATTGGGAATCAGTAACTAGTGGAGAGCTTTCTGGACGGATGGGGAATCAGTTGGGGCGAGAACAAAATGCAAGAGGAGAGGGTTTGGCATTCGCGATAGCAAACCTGTTTTTTTAAAAAACGTCAACCCTGCATTTATTGGTAGATTTGAATCTGCCTGCATTCCTTGAATTCCTACGGTCCCGACCTTGGGAGAGATAGTATTTTTAAAACTCAGGGTTCCCAGCATTTTACGAAAACAAAATTCTCTGATTTCTCCCAGATGAAGTCTCAAAATCCATTTCAACTCATTTCCAGTTTCACCTGTTTTCTATGTTGTTGCAGTGAAGTATTTGCAGTATAAAACGCTGGATTGTAAAACTAATTAGTACTATTGCACAGGTATGTAATGGCCTCCCTTCTCCCCTTACAGCCATCCTTTCCACACATTATGCAGAAAGACGTTGATTCAGGGTAATCCAGTATGCATCATTGAATCACAGCACAATATGTTAAAGGTGCCAATTTTTTCAGAATACATTGAATTTGAAATTGTTTACGTAAAACGAATAGAATTAGGCATATGAATAAATATAGAATATACGATTCGCAATTACATTCCTATCACCACTTGTAGTGAAAAAATGTACGCTTTTGATGTTATATATTCTGATAAAACATAGATTTTTGACCAATCAGAGCGCGCGTGGGGTTATCAATATTATAATATAGATTAAAGAAGAATAATCGGTTATAGATAAATATGACATTTCTTTATTCTTCTATATTTGTGCAAACTATCTAAACCAAAACGTTAACACAAACGAAATGCCATTACTTTCAAGAATTGTAAACTCTGAGCTGAAACAAAAGATTTTTGGGGGTCACCCATTTCCTGTCAACTTTTCTCTTCCAATCACAACGTAGAACAATTAGATTTAAATATAATGATAAGTTTGTGAAATGCTGTTATTTAACTTTTGTTGAATGCAAAGCCGGCCAATCTCGCACTCGTGGATATTGAATCCGGTTTCACTTTTTTTATATCACTGACGTGTTTTTGTGTTTTTGCTTCCCTATTGTCGCCGTTCTCCTCATCCTCCCGTTTCCTCTTCTTCTCCTCACAACCTTCATTTGCTCTCTCCGCTTGCTCGTTCCAGTTCGTCTTCTCATTACTATCTAAGGATCTCCATTTTTTAAGTGCAATTTTAACTAAGTCCTTCTCCGATAAGTCAGGGTGTTCCTCAGCAAGCAATAATTCTTGGCTGCGCTCCATCCACAACTTGAATCCAGTAACTCTACAAAAATCAAGCGAAGCATTAGTACGATAAACGTTCCAATAACATAGAAGGCAAAACTACTTGGCGCTGATTGGTCGCTGGTTGAGATACATGTTTTAGCAACAATGGTTGCGCGGCTTACAGAACTTGATGAAAGCGGAATTTAGATTGACAAGTAAAAACGAAATATTGAAAAAAGTACAAATTAGGTAAATGTTTCAAAGTGGGCAGCAACAAGGACAGTCCAACGCCTTGAAATGTACAAAACTCGCGCAAAGAGTTTTGCCCCCGATGTCATGAACATATAATTGCGTGGTTGCTCGCAAAATTGATTAATCCCACTTATATTTTCAATTGCTAATAACCCAGATACACCCTAATCCATTACTATCAACAGTTATCCATTATTGTTCCTAATAACCTAGATACAGACTAATTCATTAGTATCAATAGTTATCCATTATTATTCCTAACAACCCAGACACAGACTAATCCTTTAGTATCAATAGTTAACCATTATTATTCCTAACATCCCAGATACAGACTAATCCATTAGTATCAATAGTTATCCATTATTATTCCTAATAACCCAGATACAGACTAATCCATTAGTATCACTTTAGTTGTGGACAAATACTACGTTATGATATTTATCAGATGTGTACATGTGGCTGAGACAACTTATATGTTTTGTGTTACTAATAAAGCGGGTGAGAAAACTTTCTAACTACACAAAAATGCTGATAAACATACCAGAAGCATTTGAGGTCGAATTTCCCCGCTTAATACTTAAAAAGACATTTAACCCATTCACAAAAACTAATTATTTAGTGTTTTACTTCAAAGAGAGTAAATACTTTTTTACAGTCGGTTTTGCAAGTGTTGCTTCTTCTGCACCGTTCTGGTTACCGTTCTGGTTACTGTTTCTCTTGGGTTTACTTAATAGAGTCATCTGCTTTCCTTTGTCAGCCGTCCTTTTTGTTTTTGACTCGGGTTTGGGTTTAAATTCAGGTGCTGTGAATTGAAAGAAATTTCTTGTTGATATTCTGTCAACGTGCAAAGCTAAACAAGGAAACATTCAAACTAAAAAAACTAACAAATAAAGTGCGGAAAAAAGCCAACAGTTGAAATTGATCACCAATTTCATGAGTTGGTAGCTCCATAGGGATGGCCCATGGATCTAGACTTTTCAAACTAGCAGATGAAGAGTCATAAACATAATTTCCATCATCCAGTTAAGTGAAATGTTCAAGAAATTGAATCTTTTACTAGAAATAGTATATTGAAACGTATATATAACGTTTTGGTCATAAACCATGGCCTTCATCAGCTAATGCTGGAGGTCACGTAACCTTGACAGATCACGTGACATAGACTTGGAAAGCATATCAGTGCCCGTCCCATGTATTGGACAAACTGAAACGGAGCTCCCCTTTGCGGTGAAGTGAAGACTGCTCCACCCGTTCCAATATGGCCTACTTTATACATTCTCGTACCCAGTCCTCTTTTCGATCGAGTATCACCACGTCTGTGTTGTTGAAAGAATAACGGGTTTTCTTGAAGTGTAGGTACACCGCAGAAGTCTGTGCCTCGTTGGATCCTTGGTGACGATGCTGATCCAGGCGGGTAGGCAGGGGCTGTTTGGAATCGCCCTTACAGCTAACCGTACATCCCTGAGATTCAAATTTAGTCTATGGGATCCCGAGTTACGAATCAATATACTATTTCCAGTAATTAGATTGAATTTCTTTAACATGTCGAAATGTACATTTCTTTCATATATATATCTGAACAGACATAACTACAATGCCGTTAAAAAAAAGCAAAACATCAGCAGGATGCCCATATTGTGTGCAACTCTACAATTGGTTTCGGCTCCATACTTCTCTACTTTTGTTTATATTTGCAAGAATGAATTTAAGAAGCTTTGTGTTTTTTGTCGCATCGTTTTTAGCTCGTGGAGAGCTATCGGGATGGTCGAAGAATCAGGATGTCAGGCGTAAACAATAGAAAATTTATAATCAATTTTCGATCGTCTCAAGATCACGTTGTTGATCACGCGTACAGTATACTAATCAATGAACAACAGTCAAGATACAACTGCTTCTTGACAAAACGTGTCTTACTTACTCCACGAGTTTACCATAGGATACATCTGATTGGCCGATACTTGTATTTTTGATGTAAAACTTCTACTAACCAAGGTCAACAACCACTACACAATAACAAACATTTTGTAAAGGCAGTCACAATATTTTCGTGCCTAAATCTACTCAAGCTGACGCAGTTCCTACTGAAATATTTTTCTACATCCATTCAGCAGCTGTGCATCCAGATTTTTTGACGATTGAAAAACTACCGGGCGAGTCATTAATTGGCTAAGCAAAAATAAATTAAACTGAATATGTAAGTTAGTGATATTCTGTGAGTATATTGAGTAATATGAATATAGTCATTTCAAAAGAATACAGATATTTTATGACGTGATTCTACATTGTGAGAAACAATACGTACAGATTCTGTTCTTGGCGGTTAATGCGTTCTTCTTCTCTGCTTCCACGCTGTCAAAAAAACTCTTTCCACAAGCCCCTCTTGTCTGTTTGCCGGGACTATCTATTCTGAAAGGATTTGGTCTTCCCTGACTGGATTGGCTATAGCTAAGTGTTCCTGACGAGGGTTTAGCCTTCTTTAGCACAGGAAATGAGTGTAAATTGCTCGTCTCCTTATGTCCACCATACCCTTTTACACCTGGATAGGTAAACAGTCAAAAAAACATGAGCAAAGGCTAAAACCTACAATTAAAATATAAGTCATATGTACTCAACCCATATCCGTTAGTCTTATCTCCCCTATGTGGCGCTAAATGAAACTATAACTAACTCTTTCCAAGACTTCTCTTCCATATCCCATAGCCACGCCATTTTAGTATTCCTCCTCTTCCACCTCCTAATTATCATCATCATCTGGCGACCGTGCCGGAGACACAGTGCATACCCAAATGCCAGTAACCAATGGCTGTACACGGATCGTCGCGTGGTATGATGAGTATCTCTGCTGATAACATCTTGGAATGTGAGCTTACCCTAAACAACCGAGCTAGCAATATCGCTAGACCACACTTAAACCATTTCACAATCCCTACCCCAAGCACAATGTCTATCAATTACCATTACTATCTCTCTTACTTTACCCTTTCCCCTTCCCAAATTACAACTATTGCTTCAAAAAGAGTCCAACTATTTACATTACTGTTGGGTTTAAGTAATTTGCTCATAAGATCTTACCTTGTTTGCTGGACGGAGTGTCGTTACACCCTTGATCATCATCATATTTATCACTTACACCATCACTCTCTTCATCCCTGCATTCATCATAATCACCATTACAAGGTCTCTGGTCTTGTGCTGGATGCCTCATCCTATTACCATTTCGTGCTTGAGTGTTTTTCGAAAATCTCTGTTCATAGTCGTAATCCTCAGTTCCTTCTTCTTGCATTACTGCTTCCTCTTCTTCCACTTTCGCCCTGGCAAGCTCACCGAGACGCTCAGCGAGATTAATCCTTCTGTATCTTGCAGCGTATTTGATTGCCAGGCTTACCTGAAAACAAAATTAAAAAAGAAGGTGGTGTTGATAAGTACACAGACTATACCACTCCAAGTTCCAAGAAAATCCAGAGAAACATGCAGTACACTTGTGTGCAAAACTCAGGGATTCCATTTCCAATTCAAAAAGTAACGATTCACCCATCTATCCTTATTGCAAAAATGGTAACTACTTTTAACAATTGTTTAAGTTTCTCAACAATAAATGACTGGCCTTAACAGTTGTGGTTTCCAAGCTACCCTGGTAAAAGAGACCCATAAACCAAAAATGTCTTACCCATGATGTCATGCCCATAACATCCTACCCATGATATCGTACGCATGATGTCCTATTTCCTCTTGATATTGTAGATCAAATATCGAAGCTCGTATATTTTTAGTTACACAAAGATTTTACACCAAATACTTATAAGATTTTTATGGTATATTTCTTACACAAAATACGCACACAAAAAATGTATAAGAACATATTAACATTAGAGGCTCAAATTCATAAATTATTTATATTAAGATCATTCAAACTCGACCTCAAAACAGGACGTTGTTAGGAAAAAAGTATTATAAACAACAGCACTACACTGAACTGGATCATAGATTACCATGGTGACGCAGACCAAATCATTAGATTGCAGACAAATCGGCCTTTTGCCGCAAAAGATCACATGGTACAAATAATGATATTCTGGATGGCAAAGGAATGTGAGAGATTCTCAGACAAAGTACAATCAAGTAGAAAACGTGCAAAATTTCATTGTTTTACATTTCCCAGCGGACTATGTCACATTCCTTTGCCATCAAGATTATTATTATTACTTGTACCATGTGATCATTTGCTGCAAAAGGCCGACTGTCGTAATTTGCTTACCGAATGCTGGTCTGGTAGTAACTCACACAATTCTGCTGCTCGTAATTCTCGATCACTTTTACAAGCTAACTGTAGAAGAAAGTGAGGTGGGGAAAGTAACTAAACTGTACAACTATATCATAACGGTAAAATATCCTGTTAACATTTCTAAAAGTTTTTATAATAGTTTAATATAATATTTACGCTTTCTAAACCCACAAAGGAAAACATCGTGATCTTATTTGAATCTAAGTTTTGATACATGACTATGACCTCAACTAAGAATAGCTATCGCTCTATGCCAAAGAGCAAAACAAAAACCTTTTTTAAATTTTGAAGATTTTTGAAAATCTCATTTGTGTTACAAGGACAGTTACGCTAAAAATTATAAACAATATACATGCAATGTTTTTTGGTCAAAATTCTTTTAAAATAACTAAAATTTTGACTATTCTACTACAGCCATCATTAGATAAAGGTGAAATAAAAAGTCACAGACATAAGCAGAAAAATTAAGGTCAGATAAGGATTATTGCAATCTCATTACAAGAGATGTAATGTAAGGGTCTTTGCGCCAATCGGAGGTGCAATAAAAACTGAATCGAAACTGCAGTAACGCGAGCGTATTACAGAAGTTTTTAACCTCTCAAAGAATGTTTCACATAAATCAAACAAGATTCCGCCACATGACTCCAATTTATACAGCTCAAAGCTGGACGGTTTTCAGAACAAATAACCCCCACAGACGAACGTGAAAAAACCCCAACTGATTTCCGGGAATATTTTTCGACATAAAGCAAACACAACGCAAGTTTCCCTTTCGTAACACTCCGTAATAGTGATATTATAGAGCCGAAACCAATTGTAGAATTGTAGAATCCCATTGGTGAACCGTAACTGTTTTGCTATTTTTTTTCAGCAGCATATTAGTTATGTCAGCTCAGTTATCAATAGCTGGGACTTTCTCACTTGCGTAAATTTGTGCAACATTAGCTATTGTTGATATTCCTCAAGAATGCTTTGCGAGGCCAGTATGTTTTTGTTTCTTGTTCCCTCTACGTTTTGTCGCTTCAATTCTTGGATACCTATATTAAGTTGGTTTACTTGTTCGCTGTTATTAACAACAAATTTGTTGAAAACGGGTAGAAAAATCACTCCTTCACAGGGAGGCAGGGTGGGTCAGTGGTCAGGCTTCTATAAACTAGGCTTAAATCTTATTCTGACCATTGTCCAGAATGGTTTTGGGTGATCACTATTTTATAAATAGCCAACTGGTTTGCTTTTCATCAAGTTGGATACAAATACGAAAAATGTTTTACAGGTCTCATTTTGGTGCGAAGTTTGCTATAGAGTCTTATGAGTATTCAGCAAACAGTTAAAATGCAGTTCAAAAATGTTGCTGTATGTTCTTATCGGAATAAAATAGTTAAAAAAAAAAATCTTTCAAAATCTCAGCAAAAACAACAAGCGAAAAGAAATAATGGCTAGAACGTTTAAATTAATCCACAGCAAAATCCGAAGTATTTTAAAAACTGCTAGAATGAATAGATCTTGGTTCCTTATAAAGTGTGTAAATGTTTGTTTTTCATTACTTTCCAAATTATCAGCGTTCACAAGACAAAAGATAGTTATTTTACCTTGCGTTTACATTTCAAGTGAGGAATAATTTTCAATAAAATAAATTTAGAATACCAAAAAACCAACTAAAACTTACAGCAAATCCTTTCATAAGGAGTTGGATTTGTGAGGTTTTAACATGATCCAAAGCAGCAGTGTCAATATCAAACCCTTGTGACATTCGGTACGTCAAATGATTGTTGAGTAATTTGGATCTTGTGTACTCCTCCTACAATAACAATTACATAAATACTATTAGCTTGGGGTACTAGCTCCACTTCCTATGGAAAATGACGACTAGAATGCAAATCTCCATGCTAGCCGCGAGAGAAAAAAAAGTCATAACAGCCGGCTTGTAGGTTAATCTCCAAATAAATGCTCAGGAAGAAAGGGAAGAAATATCTTCAGAGAAGACGAGCCCTGGTGCTTGTTTTAAATCCTTTGAGAGCTTATTAGCCCATTGAGCAGGAGCTTATCTCCGGTTTTTGTAATATTGAGCGGATGAAATTCTTTAAAGCACCCTGGACTGGACACTCCCAGCACTTCTTTCAGAAGCTACAGGCAATTACCTGGAGAGGTCCAATAAAGGTTTTTTTACTTGTGCCGTAAGGCAACAAGTCTAAAAATGCTAGCATTTCTCCGTCTTTTTTCTCCGAGATTTCGACTTCTTCCCAGTGTCCTGCAATAGCGAAAGAGAGGACACTGGGGACGAGGTTACTTCTATGTTGCAACCATTATGAAAATATGTTGTTGTTACAGTGGTATGTGGTACTCATCTGCGCATATTTGTTGAAAACGGTGCATGATTCACAGAATGACAGGATTAAAGGCCAAATTTAACTCGACTTAAAAAAGTTAAAAGCATATCGGACAGAACATGTGAAGTTCAAAAGATCGTCGCTTCACCGACTTTCTTTCAACAAAACGTCGACACTCACAAACGGCACAAGTGAGCGCTCGAAGAGTGTCTAGTTGTATCATAAAATGTAATTGTTGTTACCTCTAGCTGTCCTTTGTCTGTAGTCATTTCACACAACGGCATCTCAAGAGGCAAAAGACTGAGTAGAGGCCGAGGAAGTGTAGGTGGATAGGTTGATCCCTTACAAATGATACACCTAGGGTTTTGTCATAGAAAAGATTAGGAATTTTAGTGAATCCATCTGAAAGCTAGCAGTCATGAAAAGGTTATTCTGAATGCTAGCAGTCAAGAAAAGGTTATCCTGAATGCTAGCAGTCAAGAAAAGGTTATCCTGAATACTAGCAGTCAAGAAAAGGTTATTCTGAATTGTAGCAGTCAAGAAAAGGTTATCGTGAATTGTAGCAGTCTAGAAACGGTTATTCTGAATTGTAGCAGTCAAGAAAAGGTTATCCTGAATTGTAGCAGTCAAGAAAAGGTTATCGTGAATTGTAGCAATCTAGAAAAGGTTATCCTGAATTGTAGCAGTCAAGAAAAGGTTATCGTGAATTGTAGCAGTCTAGAAAAGGTTATCCTAAATGCTAGCAGTCATGAAAAGGTTATCGTGAATTGTAGCAGTAAAGAAAGGTTATTCTGAATTGTAGCAGTCAAGAAAAGGTTATCCTGAATGCTAGCAGTCATGAAAAGGTTATCCTGAATGCTAGCAGTCAAGAAAAGGTTATCCTGAATGCTACCAGTTAAGAAAAGGTTATTCTGAATTGTAGCAGTCAAGAAAAGGTTATCCTGAAATTTTAGCAGTAAAGAAAGGTTATTCTGAATTGTAGCAGTCAAAAAAAGGTTATCCTGAATGCTAGTAGTCAACAAAAGGTTATCTTGAATGCTAGCAGTCAACAAAAGGTTATCCTGAATGCTAGCAGTCAAGAAAAGGTTATCCTGAATGCTAGCAGTCAAGAAAAGGTTATTCCGAATGCTAGCAGTCATGGACAGTACGTTTGACCAATCAGGCTTTAGAAACACGGCATAACAAGGCGCGGATCCACAATTTGTGAAAGGGGGTTCTACCAAAAGGTAAATGAGCGAGGTTCTAGGGAGCTTAAGACAAAAGTGCTTACTTTCAAATATAAAATTGACATACTTGCACTTGTATTCATTCATAACATGAATACCTATGTGTCTAAATAACCACAAATACTGTAAACTTAAACTTAATATATAAAAAGTATATCGACTATGACGGGATGCGCACACAATAGCAGCCCTCCAAAGGTCCTACTACTTGGTCATCTTATCAGAGAAATGATACACAAGAATCAGTTGTCTTGAATGCGGGACAGCAAACTTCTGAATCAACTTCTTTAGGCCTTCTCACAGATTTTCTTCTAAGTTTTTTTTTTAACCTAGCGGACCTTCATAAAGTAAAGTGATGTCTACTTGTGATAAACATCGTAATGTGGTGGAGAAATAAGGTTTTTGGCACTTATTTATTAACAACTAATTACCTATGTCAATAAAAAATATTTAGAAACCGTATATACGAGGCAAATGGGGATTCTACTAAACTACCAGAATCACCCCATAGATCCCCCAAGATAACGAAAAATAAGCCTTGTTTCCCAAAAGAGATAATAAAGAAGAGAATAAATGTACCTGCATTCTCAGGTTAGTCACTGTGACTAGGTGACACCCAGCTTTTGGTATCTAAACAATATGATTATAAGTCGAAATATTGCAAATTTCTTTATCGTTTAATAACTCACCTTAACTGTTGCCTTGTTTCCTCAAGTCCAACCACCCAATAATGGTCAGACTTACTTTTCAGCTGCAGAATAAAGTAGTAATATTATAAATTAGCGCACGTAGAATAATTATAAAGATATCCTTTAATCAAGAGATTAAAATGGCTTGATGAAGACAGTCAAGATACTAAATCATTGGCGGTTTATTGATGTATTTCTGGTAAAAGAGAAATCCACTGCTCAACTACCATAGTTTAGAATACAGAAAGGACACAAAACTAAATTAGCATAAATGTAGAATAAAGGATTGTGAGTAACATAAGGTTTCAAAGTAGGGTTGATTGAGCCAAAGTTAAAAAGCTGTATACTATAAGAAAAACAATGATATAACAACAACAACAACAACATTATTAGGACCCACTTTCTCCAAACACCTCATTAGTGCCTTGGTTACTTTCTCAACCTGCTGCTACAGTTCTGCAAAGACTTGCAATCGCATGGTTATTACCAGTTTGACTCTCGGAGTAAGCACTGAGCCTGTCAATAATTTAAAGGCTCTTTGGTCAAGAATGCATCTTTAAACCACCTAAACGTACTAAAATTGCTTTATCATTTTAGTATTTTCCAGTAGAAATAAATACACAAGAATTTAATACCTGGCTCCTTGTGTTAGCAACTGGAGTCCATGTATTGCCAAATGATCGGTCTAGTATTCTCACGATTCCACAAGAATCGACAGTAACAGGCGTGCCTTCTTCAGAGAAACTGCAGCATTGAATGGAAAATTGTAAGGTTACCTTAAATTTTCAAAACACATTGATAGTTTTCCCTTTTAACAGCTTGTTGAACAAAGAAAAGAAATAACTATTGTGTTGTGATGCAATTAGTGGTCTTGAGGGCGTTGCAAATGATCAGGACGACATAATAATATTTGGCTAAGGCAGAACAGAACATGAGCGAATACTGTGAAATGTCCTCGACAGAATCTGAACATTTGGGCCCAGCTGTTCAAAAGCCGGTAAGCAGTAACCCCAGGTTAAATGTTTAACCCATGGTCTTGTTTCCAATCTTTCAAGGAGAGATTTAAGCTGTAATTTTGGAATTATGAAGATTTTTCCTAGAAAAACTGTTTGAATTTTTGTTAAACCCAGGGTTAAACTTAACCAGCTTTTGAACAGCTGTACCCTGGTCTCAAGCTCAACAAAACCAAATGCATCTCTGGCATAATCGCCGTGACCTGCTGGCAACAAAGGAAAAGTATGAAGAGATAGATAGTTACAATGGAAGATGATATTATTGAAAATCCAGAGCCACCACCTGAACATCAACAGCTGGAACAGCACCCCAACAGCAAATATCAGAGACATATCAAACAAAATCTGGAAGAACCGTCCGGCCACCTACTCATTTAAATTTTTAGATATAAATTTGTTATTGTTACACTACAAACTTACTGACTCTAGGTCAAAACATTTCATTTGTAGTTGTAGTTTAGTTTTGATTTCCTAAGAAGGGGAGATGTCATGAATATGTGCAGTAAAGAGAGATGAGCTGTAGAATTTCTAGAGATATAGCATATGCTTGAAGACAATTACCATCAGTAATTTTTACCTAGGTACCCGTTTTAAAAGCACTGGGTTCCTTTCAAATTTACCTTTAGTCTTTTTCACTTACTTATTAAAAGAAAACTGTAAGCTAAGCGGACTTACACAATAATGTAACCAAAGAAGCAGTTGACAGTGTTTTCAAGCAATAGCAAATCATTAACGGGCAGTCAGGTTGGAGTAGTGATAACAATGGATGTCAATACTGTTAATCACTTAGAAGTGATATACAACTGACATTCAAGTAGCCTTCAAACGTTTCTATATATAACTAGCTTAACTTTTTAATCATTTGTAGAAGGGATAATTACCCCAGCCATGATAAGACAGCCTTTCGGCTTATTGTTAGTCTTTCAGATGCGATCACTTGCTTATTGCGATTGAGATCAAGAAGCTGAATAGCAATGGCTTGTTCTCCTGGTAATGGGTTAGCTGCATGGTATGCAACTACCAAGTCTCCTCCATGCATCGCCATGGAAACCACAGGGCCAGGTATGCTAACCAGTCGATGCTGTACACCTCCAATGGTGAAAACTCTCACAAGGTATTTGTTAGTTGCCACAACCAACCAATTTTCACTGACTGAAATTACCTAAAAACAAAGTATTGATTATAATCAGGTATATAAAACACCAAAAAACGTTTCAAAATTATATTTTACCACAAGAGTACCAAAATCATAATTTATGAATAACAATAGTTTATCTAAGAGATAAAAAATAGTTATATAGGTGCTTTAAGTTGACGACATCTCAGATGTGGTGTTACGAGCTCGCGTGAGGTTTACTAATCACTATGCCACTCTTATCACAATTGTAAAGCAACAAAATAAGGAGGATGAGCAACAGTGAATGGTCTTGAAGCTAGTATTAAAGTAAAGAAACATGTGCCTACACCTACCTCAATTTCTTCACCCGAAGGCATTGAAACGCTCCACTCTTTAGAACTATCCCAGCTTCCAAAATGAAGACAAAGCACCTTACTATAACAATGATGAGGCACACTGATCAGCAACAAAGTAAAAAAATGGGAAATGTCACACACAATAAACCATATACGCGTAAACACCAACTACTGCTATTAGGCCCACTCATGACTTCGGTGCCCAGCACCATAGATCCATGAAACAAGCTGGGAGTATAATTTTACTGAGGGAACTAGATGAAGAGCAACAAACCCCATGTACACGTGAGACTTCAGCTGAAAGTTTGCGGTGGTAAAGTCAGGAGCAATATTGTTTGACCACCCTGCTTCCCTTAACGGTACTTCAATTACTGACTAAAGCTAAGTAAACTTTCACCTTGGCACATCGTCTTGAGACTTGCACGCAAAAGCTACAGCTGTTGATGATAAGGCTGCCATAGTGTGATTCATGTGGTTCGTGAGGTGCAATGGATGATGTGTGCTCGTGTCGTGGAATTCAACCTCAATAGATGATAAATCATCTTCATTATGGCACCTGACGATTCCAACTGAATTCCAAACCTGAAACACAAATAAGCATTCAGTTCGGCTCAGTAAAATTCTATTGTGTTGACGTTTCAGGCATAAGAGCAACTTGGGAAACTTAAAATATATAGTTTACAAAAAACGTATAATCTCTTCAAAAGATATTAATTATATCCTGATGGTTCCAGCTTTTGACCTTTTAAGAGCTTATAAACGACTAGAAATACCTTAAATACTTTTTGAAAATAACAATTATTTAATAGCACAACTAATTTTTAGATAGGCATAGATTTCTAAGGCTGAAAATAACCTTGAAATCCGCCGTGAATGAAGGAACCTATGGCCTATAGAACTACCGATAAAGGATGGAAAGCTAACAACATTTTGTATTAAATGAACTGCAAAACAAATACAAATATTGAAGAATGGCTGTATAAGCCTAAGGACGTTTATTTCACATTCAGTGTTAGCTACAGCATTACACTCTTACAGTACCATGAACCTGTGCATCAAATGCACTGGTGTTGATGCTGGTTGAAATGCTGGCTGAAGCTTTGGCATAACTGGTGCGTGGATTACTTGAGGCTGAAAAATATAAGTTGAATCAGCATCAAACCACAAATAATTGGATGTTATATTATTTCATAAAATGTTAAAAATGTTTTCAGGTAAAATCTTTTAATACAGTTTAAATAGTTTATCTAACCGTCTATTATTAAATTCTTGAAATGAAAAACAACAACACTAATAATCGTCAAAGTGAAGACTTCACGTCCGAAACGACCGTAGTGGAATGAAATTCATGGAAATATAGTGTTTAAAATAAAACATTTTAAAAATCATAATGGGTCGGAGTTTTGAGAGAAACAATTTAGTTATTTTCTATTATACCGTAATGGTTAGAAAAAAATATTTGCTGATGTACAAGACTGAAATTCTTTGCGATTCTGATAAAGGACAGCAGTGTGAAACGTCAGAAAACAAAGCTTTAAAAAACTTCCAAGAGAATGGTCTAATGGGAATAAAATGGCAAATCTTTGCATTCTACCACTACACGATACATAGAGAATACATTTAGCTGGAATAAAAACAAAAAGTTAATCACTGAGTTCAAAAACATGTTTTGCAAACTAATATTATAATAGCTTTTCCAAAGATCGAGAAAATAAAGATCTTATCTTCAAGCGATGATATTTAAAATTATTTATTCCTTAGTCACTTTTCCTATATTTTCATATTAATGTTTTAGGTACCTTAATTAAACTCTTCTTTTCCACATCTGAAGCTCCTTCCCCCTCCATAAGGCTGTCTGTCTCTCCAAATTCAAGAGGTCCTGCAAGCTCAGCTTTAAACTTCCGAATATCTATTAAAGACAACACTAAGAGTTTCATTAAAGTTTGGAGCAGGAGGGAATTTAGGCACCTGGGCAAATTTTGTCGAATCGAAAATTTTTTTTAAATACTTAGTTACAGACGTGTTAAGAGAAACCGGACAAAGCTGCGTCGCCTGGTGCAAGGACCTTAATAAAACCTCTGCAACAGAGCTCACCACTTTGCATTAGGGGTTAATAATCAGATATTCCCTTCCTATCGACCTTGGAGAAAAACTCCACTATGCATTAAGATAGTTAAGACAATGACGAAAGACAAAATCAACATCAGGTGTAATGCAAGTAAACTTAATTTCTAGAAACGCAGCAGTGACACACGAAACTACAGCAATTTATTGAAATATTCGAAATGCCAACGAAGCAAAACCATTTTTTACATTTCTAAACAGATGAATTCGAAAGTACAAAGTGCCTTAGTTTTGCTCTGATGGTTGGCTAGTCATTATGCATTCAAGCTATCAGGTTTCTCGTTCCTGTGAAGTGACTTTGTTTGCAAACTTCAAAAGCGACAAGAAAAAAAGGAAATTTTGTTTCTATTTCGACACTGATTCTTAGCAAGGAATTCGAACTCACGCTGCTACAAGAAAAGGATTTTATCTTTAATTGGAAACTATTAATCAGGTTTAAATGATTTTTAACTTGAACAAGTTTGCTAATTCACAAATTTTATGTATTGAAACAAAGAAAATGACGCAAGAAATTTGCTAATTTGCATCTTGATGGCTACCAGCAGAACTCAAATCTTAGTAAACTATTAATCAGGTTTAAATGATTTTTAACTTGAATAAGTTTGCTCATTCACAAATTTTATGTATTAAAGCAAAGAAAATGATGCAAGAAATTTGCTAATTTGTATCTTGATGGCTACCAGCAGAACTCAAATCTTAGTAAAGTGTTTTTATAACAATGAAATTTTGTCTATTTTTCTTTTATAATATGATCATGATCTTCTCTTTAAAGCGCAGCAGCACCTTCCTCTTGTTTTTGTTTCAATCTATATATCATACAATTTTAATTACTTTTTTGAAAACATGATACTCTTTTCATAGTACTTTGAAATTTGTAAAATTTTCTCCATCTTGATTCGTGGCCGCGTCCTGAAGGAGACTGGCGATAGCTGTGAGTGACGTCAATGCTAAATTATAGCGGCATAATTTGAAACAAAAAACATTGCCTGACAACACTTAATTTTAGTTATTGACATTATTTAACTAATTTATTTAGATATTCACCGTTATTTGCCTTCACTTTTTATTTAATAACAAATTTAGAAAAACGACTGACGTCATTCATGGCTATTACCAGTTCCACTCAGGACGCGGCCATGAACCGAGATGGCGGAAACGTTTCAAATTTCATAGTATTACAAAGAGTATCATTTGACCAAGAACGTAAACGTTTTTGCAAAAGCACTTTAAACTGTATGATAAATAGTTTAATTTAACAAAAACAAGAAAAAGGTTTAGTTGCACTTTAAGTTATCTAGAGACAAGATACCTTTATACTCATCATCATCGTCATCTTCATCTGCTTCATCATCTAGCCACGCACTCTTTACCCGCTTTTTCCCAACAAGGGACTCTGCATCACTGTCATCAATCCCGGAATTGGCAATGAGTTCATCCACCAACATGTCATTTCCAACAAAATTATCTGAGTCACCCTTGAAATTTATGTGTGAATAGGAGAGTGTAACATGGATAAAATCTTTAAATTGCATGCTACAATTATGCAATAAAATGATAATAATAATTCTTATACTTTAATGTGTCAAAAGAATCGAGAAGTCAGGGAACGGCCTTTAAACGTTCATTTTTTGCCTGAATTACATTAAGGGAAAAAACATGGAAGAGATAACATTATGTAACTATGGTTATATATGGACAACTGAAACGAAAGAACGTTGCAAAAGGGTGCCCATGACTCAACAACAGAACAAGGCAAATAGCAGAGCTTTCAACAGAAGGCGGCTACCTGCGATTGACCGCCGGCTACTTAGCTTTATCCCGCCGTCTATTTCGGGTAATAAGTTGAATGTTTTGGATTGTTTGTGTATCTGACTTTGGGTCTATTTAAATGTTAACGTCTTTTCCTAGATTAGGTATGTTTAAAAAAGGGAGGAGAAGACTGAAGGTTTTTTTGCATATTTTTGTTTCATTTTTGGCATCTTTTGAAAGCATCGCCAAAGAAGTGTTCAATACATTGTAGTACAGTGTAGGTTGTGCAGCTGTTTACAGTAAAGCCTTAAACTATAACAATGTGGAATTCATGTGAACCTTGCAGCTAATCTAGATGCTAATACATGTACAATTTCTGTTATATATAGACTGTTTTATGCCTAGTTTCTCTTGACTTTTCAGAGGAAAATGCCTTCGGAAAATTCTGAATATGACATTTCCGAGTGTCTAGATTTCAAAATTTTCTGGGGGAGTATGAGACCCTTCTATAGGGTCGCCTCTTCGGGGCTTGTTTGCCTAGACGCTTACACAGCTTGCTACTTAAAAATGTAGTAAAAGCCCTGAAATAGGACTCAAGCATTGTATCTCCAACAGATGACAGCGCTATAGTGAGACTCAAGCATTGTATCTCCAACAGATGATAGCGCTATAGTCAGACTCAAGCATTGTATCTCCAACAGATGACAGCGCTATAGTCAGACTCAAGCATTGTATCTCCAACAGATGATAGCGCTATAGTCAGACTCAAGCATTGTATCTCCAACAGATGATAGCGCTATAGTCAGACTCAAGCATTGTATCTCCA
>JAOTRI020101555.1:0-24718 GCA_028564885.2 Zoanthus sanctaehelenae
ATGCAAATTAAAAGAATTTGTTGTTAGATGCAA
The DNA here is from genome assembly GCA_028564885.2 of Zoanthus sanctaehelenae. Taxonomy (NCBI): domain Eukaryota; kingdom Metazoa; phylum Cnidaria; class Anthozoa; order Zoantharia; family Zoanthidae; genus Zoanthus; species Zoanthus sanctaehelenae. Next base: position 34 of record JAOTRI020101555.1, read on the forward strand.
GTCAGATTGAGTGATACTCAGTAGTTAGCTTGAAATGAGCGTAAATTTTTTATTTTGCCATTGTGCGCAGTAGAGTTGCGCACTGCAAAACAGGGCAATGACCTTAAGCGGATCGAGGAAGGTGTTATCCACCAAGGCTACAGCGTGATGATTGATCATGAGTCAATAGTTTGATTCACCTCATTGCAGATATCTAATAATAGACAACAATTGAAATTGATTTTTTTTATCTTGAAAGGACAAAAAACCTGTGGCTGCGGCATCAAATGTTGCTATGAAGAGCTCCAGTAAGACAGCTGCAACTAAAGTAAAGAAAAAGGTAATTAACAGTACAGTATTTCAAAACTTACTCTCAATATTATTGCAAACAGAGAATGATGTGTTACTTTGTTACTAAAAGCTCTCAGCCCTCAAATCACAATTAAGTTGCTTGATTATTGGGTGAGCCAAGTTTTCTCTGTACAGTGCAGTGCTTCTTTATTCAATCAATCAATCAATTCCAATTTTGATCCCCTGGTTTATCCCCATAAATGGGGGTGGCCAGATTTTCCCAACTATGGCAGCAATCTCTTCAACTCCCACTCGCTCAATTCAATGCATTCTCTTTCTTCAAACCTGGTACACAACTTGGTATTATTTTAGTGCATATGAGAGAAACCGTCTTTATTATAATTATTACTTTTCTTTGAAGAAAAACTTGCAATTTGGAAATAAGAAACTTTTTTCTTACTATACTGTGTAATGCTTCAAATACTCACTTTGCAAATATTTTATTATCTAAAGGATGTTAACACATTTTCGTCTTTCCATTTCTGTTGAAATTCCTGTTCAGGTTCTTTTGCTTTCTTAGTTTGATCTGCATCATCACTAGATCAGTTACTGTATATCTGCACAACGTTTCTTTTCCCAGCTACAAAACAAAAATCTAAAATAGATCCCAGCCGCTTCATTATTTTTTTAAATTTATGCCTTAAGTGTTTGTACAAGCACCCAGAAACAATAAGAACTTACAAGATCTAGACCGGAACAAGGACAACCACGTGCTTCATTAACTGTGCCTTCGAAAACTAGTGTGTACATCCACTGAGAATGGTGACATAAATATGCATAAATATGCCAATTATTGTATTAGTATTACGTCTGCATCTAAATAATTGCATTATTGTCTCCAGATTTTTTTGCCCAAGAAAGCAATGAAAAATGTTATTAGAAACAATAATTTTTGGTTTATCAGTAGCAAAGGTTCCACACAATTTTGTAGTGGCCAGCTAGCCACAAGTTCAAAAAATCTAGTGATCCCCTCTTATGTTTTGGTGGCATTGGCTACCTATAGGTGGCAAGTTTGAGCCCTGTATTTCTACCAAGGAAATGAAATGAATATGCTGGTTATAATTAGACTTATTCTGTTTATACTTTTGGTGCCATTTTGTGTGTGAAGTACATGTAATGTAGCCAGCGATTTTCATCAAAGTAGCTGGCGATAATCACCAGGCTGCCAGCTACTAATGACAGCCCTATTCCTCCATTGTCCTTTCTTCCTCTTCCCCTTCACTTCAAACCCAATGCTTTTCTCAAAACTTGCCCATCATCCGTCTTTAACACATGCCTTGACCATCTCACTCCATTAGCTTTTGCTATCTGAACCACTGTTTTTTTTCAACCCCAACGTCTCTCTCCTGGTCCTTCTCATAATTTTCATCTCATTTTCCCTCAAACACCATGTCTCACTCCCATATAACATCGCCAATCTTACACAAGTAAAATCATTACTTTCATCGTACACATATATAAGCAAGAACTTTTTTGAGTTTAGCAACTCTCCACATTCCTTGAACTTCACCCACCCAACTCTCACTCTTGCTGTCACAGCTGCCTCACATGTACAATTTATAGTACCCCTGCATTCATTCTATCATTCCCCTAAATAACTGAAACTTTTCTTTGTTTCCACCTCCTCACACAACTCCTCGACCAGCCCCTCTAATCCATTAGCTTGCTGCATCTTCCGCACTCAAAATCTCTCCCCAATCTTGGGGTGACACTGTCTTTATTTTGATTAGCACATCTACCAATGATGTATCTATTTACAACATTTTGCGCACATTAAATTTGCCTTTACAGTTATTCACTTCCCACAAATGCCACATAAATCTATCTTACTTGCAGTTACTTCATGTTCTGCACCACTCACTACTACTTTTGTCTTTTATACATACATGCATGTACCATCTTACTCCATTTGCTTTTTCCATCTGAACCACTGTTTTCTGCAATCCCAATGTTCAATTCATTAGGTCCCATGTTTTCGTCTTCTCCATTAGTTTTGCACCATACATTGGACCTATTTACCCATGGCCATGTATGTAGATGTGACCCTAACAGGTGTTACCACTCTGGGTGAGAATAGACCTGGGAGCACTGGTAATTAAGGTGTGTAACTCTACATTCCCCACAATGCCATATCTCTCCCCAAGATCTGAAGGCTTACCTTTGGTTGCAGTTTAAAGTCATGTACTCATTACACCAATCAGAATCTCCCTGCTCACCACTATCATTTCAACACTTACTTCCGAGGGTCCTGTACATGTGTAGTTTCTCTATTCAGACTTGGTAAATTCAGTACTGTCAGTATTGGTTGGCCATGGTGCTATTATTTTTACAATCAGTCACTGAAGGTGATTATTAGAGAAAATAGAATGACAGTTAAAAAAAATTCGACTCAAAAACAGCAACAAACCCGGCTGCCATTCAGTAAACTGAAAGCTGTCACTGCTATTATCACCGTGTGATAAATATAATGTAAACTTTTTGGATTTATAACAGAGCTCATTATGAAAAGTCTTTGAACATTTTCGTGGCTATGTATATGAGACTGAATGCTTTTTTTGTGGTTTGTGACATATAATGTTCTAGTTAAGCATGACAGCTGCGGAACTGAACTTGCTCTACAATTGTTATCATTTCTACTTGTCTTGATAAGTTACAGATCATATTTATGTATACTTACTGAACAGTAATAATTGTTGAATGTTCTTTCAGGAAGATGATGACATGACACAGATGGGAGATGATATGGATGAATGGATGCAGGTACGTACACTATATTAATTTCTTTCATAATAATTTATTTTGACATGTAATATACTCTCCTAAACAGGCCATCTGACAGGGTGTGGAAAAAAGAAGAAAATTATGCAAAAATTATTGACAATAATATGCGGAAGAAAGTGACAGTTACACTGTATGCAGAAAAGATGCCAGATTATGTGGAAATTTCTAAAAGTTAATAAAGTTGTTACCTTGGCTTTTTTCGACGTATAAAATACACAGCTGTAATGTCTTACCAAGAATTTTAGCCCTTTATGACAATTTTGACCTTTTCTGCTAGGTATGTCATCTTTCCTTTCAGTTTTTTCATATAGGTTTGTCCGAAGCTTAGTAACCAGCCATTAAATCAGATGAAAAAAACTGGACATTGGAAGTTCCAAAATGTTCTGGTTCTCACAGAAAAACTCTGAATGATCACTGCGTGTATCACTGTGCACACTACTTTAAGCACTGTTAACTTTGCAAAAAAATTTCTCTGCTGAATCCTTGGATGCAAGTTTCTTGTGACTAAGTCCATAATTTTTATTAATACTGTAACATACATTTTTTTCTTTTCTTTCATTTTGACAAGTGACACATAAAGTAGAATACGGCACAATTATTTAGAATACGCAACTGTCGGTAATGACATAATGATTTAATTATTCTGCGCATTCTTCATTCTCTAAAAGCAAAATAAATTAATAATGCACTGACTGATTATATTAAGAATGGTGGCGGGTATTCTATACATGTAGTTATTCCTAGAATACCTTGCTGTGTGACTGTATCACGAACATTTTAAATAAATTAACTGTAACAACATTGTTTGTGTTTTGTGTTATTAATATTATGCATTGTTTTGTACGGATTGCAATCCTTGCAATAGATGGCTTTTATAAGACATGAAAAGTTCTACCATCACTTCATTTTTTCGTTTTCCTGCTTTTCCGGAGCCAGTTAACTAAATACTTGCTCTATCTCCATCTGCATCAACTGTGGGAAAGTAAATGGTGCATTGCCAACAACAGACACGTGATCGTAGAAGACACAAGAATCATGGCAAGTGTCAATATCATCAAGCTTTGGCCAGTCAAACATTTGTGCACTGCATTAGTGAAGAAACTTGTACTCAGTACGTGATTCCTCATAATTATGTTTTCAGGGCTTCTGGTATTCATTTGCATAGTATTTTCCCTCTTGCGGCCTTAGAAACTCGTCAAAGCCTTGAATTTTACTGCTGTGTAGCTCTAGAACCACGTGCTTTAGAAAGTTCGCAAATCTCCAGGCAGTGAAGGTTTTAAAAGTAGATATCTAGCTTATGCACAAACAAAAGCGCCGCAATCATTTGATTGTTGAAGAATGACCTGTGGTGTGTTTGTGGTAAAATTCCATTTTTCAGGATCTAGCTTAGGATCAATCTCTTGTAAGAGATCCCACATCTTTGAGATAGCATTGCTTGTGGATGCAGCTAGAATGTTGAAGACAAACATCTTATTTTGCTATTAGCTGAACAACTAGAAGCGGCCAATGATTACTTAGTCCTGGATTTAGAGGTACAAGGACAATGCTCCAGCAGTGGAGTTTTTCCTTTTAAAACGTTTTTAGCTGATTTATGGCCAACCACTTTCTCAAACGTTTCCTACCCAATTGCCTCCGCTTGTGGCCCCTGTGCAGATCTTCAGTTGCAAGCAGCTGGAAATATACATCAATAATGAAGTTACTCAGGTAATTTTCTTGGTCAGTTGTGTTACCGCCGATAAGACTTTCGATATCCTTCTGATCTGTCAAGATGTTTCCCTTTAACTTAGTAGTGCCATCAAGCAAGAATTGTACAATAGGTTCTTTGAACAGAGGAAAGGCAAAAGCATCTTCTCTCACAAATGCTGTGGAAATGTTATGCTTTAGTCCATATTCTGCTGTGCACTTTGCAGATGAAGTCCTGGAAGATCTTCTTGTAAACGTATATTCATCAAGTGATGCTCCATAAGACTTTCCGTGCACTGCTTTTTGTTTCTTTGCTTTCCCGGAATTGGCTGGCATTTCTCTTTTCGATCCTCTTTGTTGGTTGTGTGGTGTTCCCATACGCTCTATGTGCTGGGCTTGTTTCATTTCTTCCTTTAGTTCATATGTAGCTTTGGAGTGCCAATTGGGATATGGTCCTTTACAGTTTGTTTAAGGGTAGTTTGTCGGACTTCTAAAAACTGGATTCAAATTTAAAAAGTGGAATGCTTTGATGGTGCTTTGATTGAGAGATTGTTGCTTGTCATACGCAGAAAATGCTTGTTCCACCTTATAAGAACCTGTTGTAGTGGTGCAATAGCACGAGGCCAACTTATAGAGGTCGGGAAGGTCACTTGCATTCGACTTCCAGAAAAGAACAAGATTTAGGTGGCCATCAGTGCCCCCTTTTACATACTGTGTGGCCGAGGCACTCCCCAGACCCCTAGGCGGCTTTCTCGCCTTTAAGGGTAACGTGTTTAGAGTTGACAGTGAGTGAAGTTCTTGTTCGATTTTATTCAGTAGGACTGATTTCCTACATGGCTGACAAAGTTTTACGGTCAATACTCAAAGGAGCAGTAAAACATTCAGCAGTTCAAGAAGCAAATTTTTCCATACAGATCCCATTCGTTTTTAGAAACGTTGTCAAATCCGGGAATGCTATCATGTGCATCAAAAGTACGGTCTAAAAAACAAGTTTTCTTGGATCTTAAAAGCGTATCTGCCTGAGAAATTCTAGGGCTGGCTGGGCACCTGCCACCACATACTTCTGTAGTTTCTCGTGTGCGTAAGTGAAGGCTGAATTCGCGAGAAGAACAAGTTCCTTCCTCTCCTCACAAGTGAATGTGTTTCTCTCAAAACAAAAGCAAGTTCTTTTTCAGTCAAGTAAATGTTTTTCTAAAGATAGTACAGTAAGCTTTCTATCTTGTTGTGTGCCTTGGAGAGCAAAGTTACGTGTTCAACCATCGATAAAGAGAAGGGTTTTTTTAGCAACCCTCAAGAGGATTTTAAGCAAATGTACTCCCAGGAATTACTAGGACTGCAGGACACAGTGCTGAATCAAGAAGGATTTCATAGGCAGTTTCAGGAGCAACTACAACGAACTGGCGGTACTTACTCCACTCGTTTAAACAAAGATTAAAGATCAGTTTTGATTTCTGACTTCTGTTAAACAATAGAGCGCCACAGCTGTGACGTGACATCACCAACATTTTATGCCCGATAAGATCTAACTAGTATACAAAAAAAAAGATGGAGCGATATATATTTTCATATCATCACTAATAGAATTCGCGTTATGGGCCCGTTATTTGTTTTTTTATAAACCTAAACTCTGGTTGGTTGTTATTGAAGGTACAAAATACAGTAATGAAATAACAAATGATAATTGTATAATTCCAGTGACAAGCTATTAAAATAATACATAAGAATTTATTGCTGTATGGTTTAAATAACACAATAGAATTAATAAAAAACGTGAACTATTTTATTATCTGCATGATATAAATATTAGTGTCACAGCGTACATCTACAAATTGTATTTTAATTAAAAAAGCAATTAACAATCACCTATGGAAGTTTTCAAATATAACAAGCTTCAATATTCAAATTATTTTCAGGTTGCAATACCCTGTATTGATAACTTTAGGCCGAGTACCTCAATGTGGGTTTGCCTGTCTGAGCGATGTGAGACATCCATCGTTTGTAATGACCTAACTGAGTCGGATGATGATGTTAGTAAATCATATAACTTAATTGTGATCAAAGCCATGTACATATAACTAAATATAAAATCATAAAAGATGTTGACCAGTTTAAACTCTGTTCCGTGTATTTGTTGTTTTAAAGGTTCCTGGAAAGTTATCAACAATTATTTCAATCCTACAAAAAATTAATTTATTCTCTAGATAAATTATCTTGATATTAATTTTTAATAACTTTTGTCAGAGTTAGTGCTTTCGTTTGGTTTATATCATATTATTACTCTTGATTGCCTTTTCCCGTTTGGGTAGTGATTATATTCTCTTGAGTACCAGCTGTATCCTTTTTGAAAACCCCAACTACTATAATGCAGGAAAAGAATGCTTTAGTTTAACTCTATTAAACTAATTGTTTTTTTTGCAATGTGATTAATAGCCAAAGCAATTTGTCAAGCCAGATGATCAACTAGAACTGACTGAAGCCGAATTGAAGGAGGAATTTACAAGGATTCTCACAGCCAATAATCCTCATGCTCCATCCAATATTGTGCGCTACAGTTTTAAAGTGAGTTCTAAGCATATATGTTTTTTACATTTACTATATTTTCTTGCAATCAAAAAATTAAATTTAAAGAAAAGTAAATAACATACTATTATGTTGAAAGCAAGAAGAACTTGGAAAAAAATCCACATGGGATATGATTCCTTGGCACTGTGTTTCCTTAAGTCATGAATAGTAGCGCTATAATTTACCACTGATCATGATGAGCTACTGGAATAAACTATGTGGTGAGCAAGAGTCAATTGATTTCTGGGCTCTGACTACATCACAGAGGGTTGCCACTCAGGGCTCACATCCATCTAAGATTTGGATTCTTTTCTGAGTTCTCCTTGCCTTAAACATTTTATAAATTAACCCTACAATGCATGAGGAATTGGGGGAAGGGGTCTTATTCGGACTCCCCTTCCTAATTTCAAAAGTATAAAATAAATCAACTTAAAACTAGCTTCCTTTGTGTAACAAGTGTCCAGTATATGCTATCCACTTTCACTTTAGTATAGTCTTATATAGGCACTTTAATTTTTGATTTCCGGGGCCACTAGATTTGTTTATTTTTTGAAAATTATTTGTCTAGTTGGTATTCAATTATCTTTCTAGTAATAGACCTTATTCCAAAATGGCGCTACTTGCACGAAAACAAGGCCAAGGGAGCCAGACGCAAAATATTTGTGAGAAAATAGTATGGAGTTTGGGTATTTTAATCAAACATTTTGCATTTATTTGTGTGAACAAATAAATACTGTATTTTGAAAAAAGATGTCTCCATCTTACAACTGATATTTTTACTGTGTAGATCAAAGTGTTACAATGTCCCGCTGGGTTATTAAAACAATTATTTCCGACAAAGTAAGTGTTGATGACAGTCGTACAGTGTATGGCAGGTGTAAGCTCATCATATTACTACGAACTAAAAAAGAGGGCAATGCTCATGATTTTGTTTTGTGTTCAATTCATTTGGAAACTGCCAAAACTAACATACGTTGAAAAAGATAGGGAATACAGTTTTACATACTATAACAATATTTTGTTTCAGATTTTTTGGTATTTTTGTTCTTGTTCTATCGTGCATGATTAATTTCAACTTTTGTAACTACAATAGATCAAGCTGTTTACGAGCCATAATTAATATATGCTTTCAAATAGAAGACGATATTCCAAGTAGCTCGTTGTCTGGTCGACAACCCTCAGCTTTAAAATGTCAATATACATTAAAATGAAAGATTATCATTATAAAAATAACTAATAGATATTCCAACCCTCAAAGTTAGCTTTTTTCCATAGTGCTCATTTCGCAGCTGAATATAATTTTTATAATTGCCACTATCAGTTTTTAGTCACCAAAATATGGAATTTTGTTGTAATATTAATTAACTAATAAATATATACAGAGTAATGTAGTAGCTGATTAAAGTGCTATCTCTGAGTCACAAAATAAATTGAATTAGTTCATTAATTAATGATTCACATAATATTTTGTTGTTCAATGTTGATGATCATATAAAATAAAAAGAACCATCAGATAATCAGCTAAAATGTACATGAAGCCACAGTATTGAGAATGAATTGAATACAGTTCTATGCACACATTTCACAATGGCTTTTACTTCAATGGTTTTTAAATTCTTGAAAAGATAAAACCACTCCAGATAAGGGTTGGATCATTTGCTCAGCTAAAGGAAACACAGCAAAGCTCATTTGCTCATCTCGCTTCATTCCATCATGCAGTTATGAATCATGTTGTCTATCGATTTGTATGGTTATCGTGGACACCACTCAAAGATCCGCTGCTATCGAAGGGTAAATTACTTCGTTTTGGCTTAATAATAAAACTTTGGAAGCCCGTTCAATCTCCTAAGAAAGCAAAGCATTAAGTTTTGCAGTAAGAGTTTAAATTTACTGAAGTCTTAAAGGGTAAATTACGAAGAAATGTAAGTAGTTTTAGTGAAATTCCTCCCAAAAGTACTCGAGCAGCCATGTCGTAAACAAAAGTCGCCAAGGTCACTTTTTCAAAAAATAACAAAGAAAAACACTCAAGCCCAATTGAAGAACTAAAGTATCCTAAGAATAAAATAATTTACAATTTTGAGCAACATCCGTTCAGAAATGGCAAAGAAAAAAAAGATTTTGTAACGTTACGTAATATAATGGCGACTCAAAGCTGAAGACTTATCAAAGCGGTCGATTTTTCTAAAAAATATTCCAAAAAAAAATACAAGGCAAATATTTATGAGAACCTACCATTTTGAGAAACATTTATTAAGAAATGGCGAAGAAAGGAACGATTTTGTAACTTGGAATTTACTCGGATCTGCCACTTACCCTCGCATATACGCGATACACTATGAATTGCGTCGTTAGCAGGCTGATCGGCGGACCCGAAAATGTTCGAGCTGCCGAGTACACCCGACGATTCAACGCCAAAATACAAAATAGGACACTCACTCTTTCACTCACTCTTTCAACACGGTAACATAATGGGTAGAAGTCTCGTAGAGACTTTACCCCCAAAACACATCCAGATTCCGAGTGCCGAAGTAAGTTATATCTAAGCTAAGCTTCTTTTTCTGTCCAGAATTTTATCGCGTTGATGTTATTCAACGCGATAGTTTATTGCTTGAGTGGCAACTTCCAATTCAGGCTAGTCGTCAGCTCCAAAATCCAAGTCGTCATTGTGACTAAAATTGTCGCAACTTGGAGGGTTCTATTCATAATATACTTCTAGTTAAAATTTTTGCACATTTTAAAATTAATTTCAGGTTAAAAATTGTTGAACTTTGTTTACACATTTCTAAATATTTTATTAATATTGGGAAGAAAATATAAAGTCCACAAAAACCCAGTATAAAAGTTTACTTTTTGCTTATATAAATTTACAAAGCCATGCAATATTATGAATAAAAATGACAAAACAAATATATATTAAAGCGACCTGCACTATTATGAGAGCATTATTTTTAATTGTTTTACTAGACAAAGGAACTAGTGCTAATATTGCAATTAATTTCATTTTGCTTATCATCATCTCAAATTGATGTAAGAAAATCTTCCTGTGCACACTCATCAGTTTCAGCACAAAAAAAGTAAAATGGGTTGTCATGAAAATCACCTATTTTTGCAGCCAGAGGCAGAAGTTCCTAGGTCGCAGCTCAACAAGGTTGAACTGCCCATCCTAAGAACACAATCTATAGATGATTTCAAAAAACAGGACCAGAGCCAGATTCAATCAAAATTTAGAAACTAATAATCGGCTTCTGAAGGTTGCATATATTTTAGTTTTACTGCACAGACAGCTCACATTTGATTAACAACACCATCTAAGTTCAAAGGAACAATACCATTTCAGATTCGAAAGTTGTTTTATTTATTGCGCGTTCGACATGGATTCGCAATGCTTTGCATTCTTACAACATCTTCTGCACTCATGTGACCTTGTGAACTCAGAATTGGTGGTAAGTTGGTCCTAATTCCAGTCACGCAACCATGACCGAATTTCCGTTGTTAACTCTAAATCCAAAAATCCATTTCGCATGACAATCTCCCTATCAGAAATGTGTCCTGTGTACAGCTGGCTGACCAATGAAATTGCTCCCCCAGGTGTAATGCCAATTAGCCATTTAAGAGTGGTATGGTTTTTGTATGAATTGAATAGTTCACTATTGGGCACTTCGCACTTAACCTCAGTGCAATCAAGAATAATCCTGGTTGAGGGAAACTTTTCTTTAAGTTGTTCTGAAAGTTAACCCAAGTTATAACGATTCTGCTTATGGTAGCTTGGGATACACGACATATATGAGCAAGATGTTTGTCAGCAAAGCCTTGTCATAACCTGCACAATGTTACAAAAAGCTCCTCTTTTGGATTTACATGGCCTTGGCCTGCCCTGTTTGCAGCTGGACTAGAGGAATTGAGGTTGATGGTTGGTCGCTAGATGTTGCTTGAAGAATGCCAGTATAAACTGTTTTCACCTTTTTAACATTGGAAAATCTAAAAGTTAAAATGTTCTTCTTTCATAACTAAAACCCCTTTCGGTCAATTCTTCTACTTTGCTGTGAAACTTTTTAACCAAGTCTTCCTCCCCTTCTTCTTCCAAGGCAACTACTTTCAAGGGTTCACCAGAAATGTCGTCTTCATCAGAGCAGGAATGTGAGGCATGCATTACCGACTTTTCAGGAGACTTTCTTTTCCTTGGGTATTTTCGTTTTTTTGGTGAACACATAGTCCACTCAAACACAGTTGGAGTCGCTCCATCACAAAGAAGGCATTTGCTACTGTACCCCGAGATACTTTAAAATCCTTTGGCTTGAAATGTCTTGAACACACACAAGTATTCTCAGTTATTTAGTAAGCTTCCCATCAGCCCTTTTCGCGGAAATCCACGCGTTAAACAATTTTTTGTCTTTGGGGAAAATGAAATACGTTATTTTCTCTGCACCTTTACAGTTGCCCTTTTTCATACAAAAAAAGCACACAGCGGGTTTTCAGCATTGCAATCGAAGTAAAACCAGTTCGTAGTAATATGATAAACTGATGCCAGCCATTCGACTGTCATCAACACTTCTTTGTTCGAAATATTGGTTTTAATAACCCAGCGGGACATTGTAACGAAGCCAAACGCCATACTATTTTCTTATAAACATTTTGTGTCTGCCCCCTTTGGCCTCGTTTCCTGCAAGTAGCGCCATTTTGGAATAAGGTCTTTTTTTATCGATAATGGGTTTGGAAAATATGGAAACCAAAGTGTGGCAAATGCTTATTTTAAGAATAATAATATTTTATTTATCAAAAGAGTTGCAAATGATGAACTATCTCGGCTGGTAATCAATAAAATTTATGCTGTTGCCATGGGAACCACTTCCAAAAATCCAAAATGGCGGCTATTAGTCCAAACATTAAATGTTATGCAAAGTTTTGAAAAAACCTTTTTTTTCTCTCACAGAAAAGCCCCTGAATTTGTAACAGACAAAAATAATAAAGCTGCAGTCACTTTTTTCAGGCAGCTAAACACCAATCTTAAAGTTACAGTATGTAACTTGTGGTGATGTCATCAACTATGAACTATATGACGTTACAAAAGATATGTTATTAATCAAAGAATCTTTTGGCAATTAGTTAAATAGTGTGCTTTTTTATTCTAAAAAACCGAAGGAAGGTTGTGTGTGTGAAAATTACTTCTCACGCATCCTTCCCATGCATTCGAGGGTTAAACATAATATTAGATATAATTTTAATCATTGATTATGAGTTCATTCTTCAATAAATTAAAAGCTAGATATTTGATTAAAGTGTATTTTAGAGTATTTCTTTTGACAAGTTCGTTTTGATATAATTATCATGAAGAAGTTACTGTAAAATACATTTGATATCAATTCATTAACAATCATAATGATATTTTCTATAATACTGATTCAGTGAAATTATGTGGCTGTTACTGATAGCAGTTTGACTGAAAGTATATAACAACCCTCATAGGAGAAGACATTCAAGCAAACTTCCAGTGTTGACCAGCTTGCAATTCATTTTGCACTGGATGGGTAAGCTATTTTATAACTTGTTTATACATTCACTGATTTCTCCAGTGTGCCTCGAATCGTTTTTTTATGTTAACAGAACGTTTTTCGATATTGCACATATAATAATTGTAAATATTTTTGAAGACAGTTGAAAACTGTGGCACATCCTTCCGTTTTACTTTGTTGTATAGTATTTAGTAACAAGTATTACAGTACTACAAGTTTATTGAATTGTTCATAGAATTTTTTTCCTTGTAACATACTATTACGGTTGATAGAGAGAAAGAAAAAAATATTTCAGGCTTTTTGGCTATCCAGGTAAACTTAGACTACGAGCAATCACTATTTTTCCTCGTTTATAGTTCGTACTAGTCAGTTAATCAAGATGGCGCGCGAAAACTGGTGCAAAGACAAAAATGTAACAAGAAAGGAAGTGGGGGGGGGGTTGTTGGGGAGGAGAAGGAGAAAAATAGGGACTACATACAGCATTAACAAAAAATTTCAGTCTGAGCGTTCGCCAGGCAACGCACCACAAGTCCGCTTGCAGTATACAATTTACTTGACTTCACTTGTTTGTTGTAGTGAAAATGGGAAATGTCATTTTAAAGCCAGAACAACGAACGCATTGCTTGGCGGGTTTAATGTATTTTCCGTTCATTCTACCGGATTCGAAAAAAGTTTGATTTATCAGGCATTTGTTTTAGAGAAAAGAAAAAAAATGAACATGTCGACAGTTTTGATTATTTTGCCTCTTACGAGCATAGTTGCAGGTCAAGTAAAGGAAATGAAGGAGCTTAGTATATCTTCTGTTGAACTGAATCCAAACGACACTGAGTTATTAAGAAAAAGAAAGATTTTCGCAGTACTTGCGTTGGCTGAGGGTAGTTTAAATGCAAACTTTCTAAAAATATTGAAGAAGGGTAACCTTAGATTAGCGATTTCGCTGAAAGCATTGTAGGTGTAAAACATTTAACGTTTGGATGCTCGCCTTTGACATTGGTTTTGATCCAGGCGAATCCGTTCTGCATTTCTTGTCCTTAGGCTTACAAGCAAAGAGTTTGGCGACTTTGACATTCTTTTAAAACGGTTCTTTTGATTTGCACCTGCTGACTAAGGGCAGGTGCAAATCAAAATTCCACTAAAACGGCTGCATTGCGGATATTTCTAGCACAAGCAGCTCAGACACGCTCTGAAAAGATTTCTTTTTTCTTTAACATGAATTCGAGATCAGCCAAAAGGTCCACACCTCTAGAGTTATGTCGGCGGGAGTTTTGAGCTCCTGTTATTGTCACCCATGCTGAACAGGTCGAAAGGTAGGGACCAGACGAAAAATGATCCACTGGTCTTCCAGGTTGGGGATTGAGCTTGGGGCTGATAACCCCATCTTATAAAAAAGTATTTATTACAGAAACCAGAAGCAGGAGCATACCATTTGAAAACGAAGGGAACACCATGACCATACCTCGCAGAAGATGCACGATGACGCTCGGGAGTCAAACCGAAAGGAAGCACCTGAGTTGACAGGGTCACTGGTGCACCCTAAAAACAATTTGAAGATAGGAAATTGGAATGTGTGCACGTTGTATAGAACAGGAAACCTTGCACAAGTAGCAAGAGAGATGAATAGAAGAGGATTATCTATTATGGGTGTAAGTGAAACACACTGGACCGGTCAGGGTAAACTACAAATTGCAGAAGACGGGACCATTATCTACTCCGGTTGGAGGGATGATATACACAGAGGTAGGTATATTGATGTCACAAGATGCAGCTGGGACTCTTATAGAATGGACACCAGTCAGCGAGAGGATAATACACACTACAAGCTCGTTTTCACTCTAAGTTCATCAAACTAGCAGTAAGTACATGTCTATGCACAAACCGAGGATGCAGATGAAGAGATCAAAGATGAGCTCTATGCAAGGCTACAGGAGGTGCTGGATAAGAGAAACAAACATGATATACTAGTTATCACTGGAGACACGAACGCTAAGGTGGAGGGGATAACAGAAACTACATGTATGAACAAGTGATGGGGAAACATGGGCTAGGAGTGCAAAATGGCAATGGCGCAAGGCTTTGCGATATGTGTGAAATGAACGAACTAGTCATAACAGGAACATTGTTTCCTCATAAAGATAATCACAAAGTGACATGGATTTCACCGGATGGACGGACCAGCAATCAGATCGATCATGTCTTGATTAACAGGCGATTCACTATCACGGAAATCTCCTTAGCAATAAAAAGGACATAGAAGATCGACGGATGGAACAGAGAACCACCACAAAATCCAATAACTGCCATGGACGACAAAGAAGAAGAACCTGATGTACAAGAAGTAATAGAAGAGATTGCAGACATTGAATCAATGATAGGCGAAGTAGAGGAGGCAGTTAGGAAATTGAAAAGTGGGAAGGCACCCAGCATTGACAACATCACTGCCGAGCTACTGAAGATTCATTGAATTCTCAACTATAAAGATAGACGAGCTGTTGTTGAAGATATGGATGTTTGAGGTTATCCCAGAGGCCTGGAAAAAAGGGTTAATAATCAAATTACCAATGTAGGGCAACCTAAAAGATGGTAAGAACTCCAGAGGCATAACGTTACTGTCCATCGTTGGAAAAATTCTAGGTCGTATCGTAATTGACAGAGTGAGGAATGGGGTATACAAAAAGCTCAGGAAGGAGCAGGCTTGTTATAGGCAAGGAAGGGGAACAACAGAGCAAGTCTTCATTCTAAGGAACATCATAGAACAAGTGAAGGAGTGGCAAGCAATTGTATACGTGAACTTTTTAGACTTTGAAAAGCTTTCGACTCGGTACACCGAGACAGCCTATGGATTATCATGCAGAAGTATGGCATCCCCAAGAAGATCATAAGGACAATACAGCTGTTTTATGCTGACTTCCAGTGCGCTGTGGAAGACCGAGGAGAAAGAGGCGAATGGTTTGGTGTTAAAACCGGAGTTAAAAAAGGGTGCAATATGTCGGGATTCCTCTTTCTGATAGTGATGGAGTGGATAATGAGAAGAACCGTTGGAAAGGGAGAGAATGGCATAAGATGGAGACTGACAACAAAACTGGATGACTTAGATTTTGCAGGTGGTATAGCTTTACTATCCTCGTCGAGAGATCAAATGCAAGACAAAACCTCAAGAATGGACATGGAAGCCAAAAGAGTTGGCCTTAAAATAAACCTTGACAAGACCAACGCCATACGAATGCAAAGAATCAAGCAGCTATCAGTATTATGGGTAAAACATCATAGAAGTGGAGGAGTTTACCTATCTTGGCACCAAAGTTTATAAAAAAGGGGGCGGGATGGAAGACTTAATTGCACAACAGGCTTTCAAACGCTAGAGGGACTTATGCTAGGCTAAATAATGTCTGGAACTCAAAGAGTATCTCAAAGAGAACGAAGATGAAATTGTACAAGACCCTGGTTTTACCTGTTCTGATGTATGGTTGTGAGACTTGGAAAATGACCAAAAGTGATGAACACATTCTTAATAAGTTTCAAAACAAGTGTCTCCGAAAGATTTTTAACATACGTTGGCAAGATCACATCACCACTAAAGAGTTACTAGCCATAGTGGAAATGTTACCAGTGAGTTAAGAAGTAAAGAGAAGAAAATGGAAGTTGATTGGCCACATTCTAAGGCAGGACAGAACAAATGATACACGAACAGTGCTAAGTTGGAGACCAAAGGGAAAAAGAAAGAGGGGAAGACCGAAGACAACGTGGGGAAGGATGGTGGAAAGAGAGATGAAAGGAGGAGGATGGGGTTCTTGGGACGAGGTGTGGGGCGTTGCAGCTGAAGGGAGAAAATGGAAAGCTTCGGTGGAGGCCCAATGTGCCACCTGACACATGGAGGATAGGTAACAGGTAACAAAAAGTCCACAAGTTTTGATGTAACATCTTTTCTCTTCGGTATTATAAACATATTTTCTGTCGATATTCAGCTTTCTTTTTTGCCGAATTCACCGTGAAACGTGGAAAAATTGCATTTGCAGAGGCGGCAAAAGTTTGTCATTGATCGATGTATCGTTTTCTTGATAACGCTTTTTCACTAATTATTCAAACATTAGAATCGTGGTGAGTTATAAATTTAGATGACAGCCACTCAAGGTGGAGAATTTGATTTGATAACAGTAAATTAAGTGTAATTGACTAATCAGCTGTAAAATGTGGGCATCAGAAATTTTTTGTTAAGGATGTCTTTAGTCCCTATTTTTCTCTCTCTCCTGCTCCCAGCCACCTTGCTTGATAAATGTTTGTCTTCACCCCAGTTTTCGCGCTTGAACTTTACAACGAAATGGTATACGTTGGTAGGTTTCTTACTCAATGTCACGTATAGAGAGTTCATCACACCATCTAGTTTGAACTTTTTTTGCTTCAGAAGCAACTTTTGTCGTGTTTTTTCGGTTTAAAGAATTCTTCTATTTTCAATCATTTAACAAGCTCAAGTCTATAAAAATTATTTCCATAGTTCTTGATTGCATTTTTCATGATTTTGGTATAGCGCTAGCATTGTTATACGCTTTTAAAATTGCAACTTAAATTAAACTTTTAATTGCTTCATGAGTTAAAATCGTCCTGTTTGGTCGACTGTGTCATTTACAGCTAATGCACTTAGCTTCCCAATTCGGTCGACAAAAAAGTTTATTTTCCGATGGTGATACTGAATTATTCCATAAAGGCTGACTTCTTAAAAGAAATCAATGGCATTTGAAGGATCAGTTAATGTGTATTCGGCCCATGATTTTTGTACATCTGTCCAAAAAGGATTGCGAAGAGAAACTGTATGTTGTTTGATGTTTTTTTTGTTAAGAAGTCAGACATTCCTGACCCAGGATATTTAAAAAGGTGCGAATATCATGCAATCATTTTTAGTCCAACATTCTCTACATGTCAATTATAGTTTTCCTTGCTATTTTATCGCGTAATTCCAGATGAATGAAACAAAGTGTTTCAATTTGACGGAAGGTATTATTGTTGGGGGAAGGAATGTATGACAGTAGATGAACTATTTTAGGCGATGTCTAGTCACTTTGTCACCACGTCATTTCACCTCCATTCATTTTGATGATTTGTATTTTACATTGAATACTTATGTGTCTCCAACTCTAACAATGTAAAAGTTGTATTTTTTCGAGTTTTTGAGGTTTGGATTCTTGGAAAGTTTAGCGGAGAAAGTGATCTAGGGTACATTTATTAGCCAATTGAGTTTTCTCCGGGAGCATGTAGCTGCAGTAGAATTACTTTTACTGCCAGGCCATCTTGTTTTTGTTTCATCGATGTTCACTTTGAGGCCTGAGCATTTTGCAAAATGTTTAGGCGTTTTTAGGCAATGATGTAGCGAACTCGTCAAGTGTCATCAGCATATTGACCTATAAGAAATGATACAATTATGATTGTAAATTATATATTTACTTTGTTACTATATTTTACTTAAAGTTTCCATTTAGTAGCTGCAATTTGTTAATAGATTCGGATAAAGAGAACTGTAAATTCTGTTAAAGGATTACTGCCCCTGTTCAAAACATACGGCTTTTTAAAAAAAAGAATTGTTGTTTTCGTTTTTTACACCTTATTAAATTATTGTATTTTGGAAAAGTTAAAGACTAAAAATCTTAAAAAACAAAAAGGTGGTTCAGGCTCCTTGAAAGTACCTGTACTTGTAGCAATGTAGCATAAAAGTTTTATGTTTTGAAAAAGACCTGTAAATTTGTAAACTAAATTGATGTCATTTAAAGATATTTATTAAGTTACAATATGATTCTCTATGAAAAACGAGTCTCAATAAACCAATGTATTTTCAGTAACATGCTTCATAAAGATTCTGATGAAGCCAGGAGACAAAAAGCACGACAGGGACAGATGGAAAGTATGCACTGTTTCATTGAATACCTACCTTTTATAGTTTTTATTTATAACTGGGAACATTTCATTAAGTCTAAAAATTAAAACATTTTTTTCCATTGTTATTAGTACTGCATTTGCTATGTGTTTGAACCAGTTTTATTCAAACTTACATAAATTCATAGAAATTTTCAGATAAACTATTTGATAAAAATTACAAACTTTTTTGTTTTTTTAAAGTTAGTAATGGTTTCATTCTATTATCTTAAGATTTGTTATTTGCATTGGATACTTGAACGTTTGATGATCTTCCCTTATTCTTCCCTAATCTGTATTCTACATGTTGTTTTCTGTTACAAATATATCCATTATTTTTGAAGTTCATTAACTGAATAGCTGATTAATCTAGGAATGGTTAAGTGTCCAAACTGATTTAATGATTAAGTTACTGTATGTTATATGATTCCATTAATTTCATTTCATTTAGAAATTAATTGAATTTAATATATTCAATCAATTGATCAATAATCGACTTATTGTCGAACTTTTAATTTTTTAAAAGACCCACATATTATGCATGTAACTTTTAACTTGTGCATTATATAATTAACACAGACAAAAAGCCTTGGAAGCCTTTTAACATTGTTTACCAGCTAACTGGTCTCATGTTGAAACTACACAGATGTTAGTACCTCTGTATTTAGAGTTTATTAAACTCAAAAACCTGCTAATGTCGTTTGTGCTTTTTGATAAATATAATATAATTAAAGCTGTTAATATTGTTCTTTAATATATGGCCTACTAATTTCGGTTGCTCTGATTTGTCAGTTCGGGATCCATAAGTTACGTACCTGGGTATGGACCTCCTAGACATTCTATGTTTTGATTATAAAAAGCTGGCCAATTTTTTAATAAAAAAATGTCAAATGGTCATAAAACAGTTAAAGATCGATAAAGGAGAATTGCCAAACTTTGAAGTTGTGAAGTAAACAGTGAGTTAAATGAGGAAGAACCAATAAATGATAATATTACTAATACTAACAATAATAATATTAATTTTATGAAAATTTAACTACAGTAATATAAATCACCATTTGTATATACATTATCAAAATAGATATGTGCTAATTTTTTACAATTACAATTATAATTAGACTAAGTCTGTCAAGCGAAGATGCGTGCATGATAGAGCTGTGCGAAAGAATTATAGAATCGAAAAAAAATCGTGTGATCCAGATAAAAGAAAGTAATGTAAGATTTTATGGTGTAATGGTAAAGATGCCTTTTGTCTTTGAATGGGCCAATCACATTGTATTAACCATGTGATGTCAAGGCAGTATTACAAGCACACATGTATGAGGATCAATTCATTTCAATATTTATTGTCGTTTTAAAATGAGAAACATTTCGATATGCAAAACAAAATGCTACGTTAATAATATGTATCACTATGGATCTGAAAGCCATGAAAATCCATAAATATTCTCTCGATATTTTCCCAAGAGCTTCATGGCAGTACTCTGAATAACCCATGAAAAAACCCTAAACCGTAAAATCTTTGTGACCCGTGAAAACGATGGTGGACATGAATAAGCCATGAAAATGCCATGGTCTTTATTTTGATAAAGAGTTCACGGCCATGAAATAGTCACAGTCAACCGTTATGTTTTGTGGGTGATTTGTTAATGTTCAAGGTTAAGTAATTGCGCCGAACACTAGCTGTCTCGTCGCACTGTGTGTACTCGTGGTAATAATAATTGCTCTTTTCTTCATTGGATTTAATACCGACTAAAGCAGATAAAGACAAGCTTAGATTAATATGAAGAGTTGTAACATTTAGGAGTTTAAGTTGTTGCCCCAGGCAAATCAGCTCTTGTGAACAACCCTTGGCTGAATTTTTTGCTTGTTGTTTTGAAACAATTTTATTGATACATAAAAATAATAATAATCATCATCATCATAATAATAATAATAATAACAACGATTATAATATAAATAATAACAATAATAGTAATAATAATAATAATAATAAAAATAAAATAATAATAATAACGGATTGGAGTCCTTCGTTGGAGCGAATGTTGATGAGTTAATATTTAGAATCAGATTTTCCTTTCATATTTACAAATAGCACAAAGATGAAGCTGGTAATAATGGTTTCATGGCTCATAAAACTCAACCTTAGAATTCAATCATTTCATGCCCCATGATTTATTTCCACGAGTTTCAAAACGTTTCAAGACCCCTGAAAAAAGTTTCATTGGTTGTTAATATTTTTTACGGGAAATATGAACTAATAGCAATTTCATGACCCTGAAAAATATAATGAAAAACACTAAAACTGGAGCCTTTGAAAGACTTGGTTTCATGGGCCATTCAATGCAATGGTTTCATCTGCCATGAAAACCTATAAAATTGATTTAATGGGTTCGTGAATTTTTCATGATCCATGAAAAAGAGTTTTATCGGGTTTTGAACTCATGAAATTTGTTAGACAGCATTTCACAAAAAATTCATGGTTATAGAAATTTTCGCAGTCCACAAATTTTTGTGTTTTTAACATTTTGTGAAACCCATGAAAGTTCATTTTCACGGGACCCATGACAAACCAGTTTCATGAGTGTGTTATATTTTCATGGCCCATGAAACTTAACAAACTGAAATTTCATACGAATTTCTTGGCCTAGAAAAATATCAAGAAAAGAAATATAATCCCTTGTTTTTATGGCCCTGAAAACATTTTCAAGGGTTTTTCCACAACATTTTTGTTGGGATTTAATGGCTTTCAAATCCATAGTGTATGTGTGAATGGTTTTTAAAACATGTAAAACACACGCTGAGATGTTTCTTTCCTAATAGGGCTATTACTTGTAGAGTTAAATTATGTTATAATATTTATACCGAATAATAGTTATATTTTAAAAAGGACAGTTTTTATATTAACTCTTTATAATTTTGCTTATTGTTATCCTAAATATAAAGCATTATAATGTAGAATTTACTTTAAAAGTTAGCTAAACATTTGATTGATTGGTAAATATCTATTTTTCAACAATTGTTTCTGAGAAAATTTAATATTACCTTGCAAATTTGTAATATAAATTTAAATATTGTTCATAAGAGTGAGATTATGTTGATAAATAAAAGGCATTGCTTTAACATATTATATCGATCTTCCTAAATGTAATATATTCAATATAAGAGTATAATGTAATTTATGTTAAAGTTAGTCGAAACATCTGAAAAGTATGCCAAACTGACTCGCCAGCAATGGAGTCATTTCTTTACCTCGTCTGTTTTCAACCTCGAGTAAACAACAGTTTCCAGTAACACATATTAGTTTACAATGTAAAGTTTTGAATTTGGTTTTAATTTGAGTGATTGAAAATTAATTATAAAATTGTTGAAGTATTTATATATAATTTATAGGCTTAGCTTATCTATAAATTCAAAACAGTAATATAGCGCATTTTAAAACTAATAGATATTTATTTATATAAACTATTAGTGAAAGAACGTTTTCAAGTATACTGGGAACATGCTATAAAGTATATTATATATTACCTTATCAGCGTGTCTTTGTTTTTAGAATGTGACTAACCTTCTGACCAATCGTATATAATTTGTACTGACAATGCTAATTTGATATACTATAAGACTACTAATCATACATATTTGTGAATTTGTGTCTTAATGCAGATAATATGTCATGGAGTAGCTCTGTTTCAGATCACTCACCAGCTTCAGATACAGAGACTTTTACTACTGACAGTCAGTAACATCAAACTCTGTAGAGTATAATAATGATTGTCATACTAATTCAACAGTATCTACCTTCGTGAGCATCTTTAACTATACTAACTATGGACTTTCCGTTGTTTTATAAAAATTACTTCTTATCCGCGAATTTTATTCAGATGTTTGTGGAACTAATTTTGTTAATGTCTCATCAAAGACTGGCATTCAAAATTATTCCTAGAGATACACAGAATTGGCATTTCAGAGAATACAGGTTCCCAAATTTCCGGGGAGAGCATGCATGCTCCCGAAGCACCTTTGTTATGATATTCTCAGCTTCCTCCAAATCACCTTCAGTTTCCGCGGCCCCTGTTTTCAATTATGTGTATTACCCACTTGGCACTATCAAGCAACCTTCAAACTCGTAAACGTCACCCTCTCTGCAACACGTAGAAAATTACAGTGATACGTTTTTTAAAAGTCCATTCATCCCTTCAAAAGTTATTTCACTGAGTAAAGTGAAAGTGATAGAAGCCAATTTGAATTTTGTCTGTGTGAGGGTAAAAGATTTATTGATGCCATTTAATTTATGGTTTTGTAGCCATAGCTTTTATATCTTTTTATTTTCCTTACATTACTAACGTAATGTTCAGTTACTGTGTGCTTAGTTAGTCATTGGCTTGATACACCTTGATTGTTCTTCAGTTAATTGCTGCATTCGAGTAGCTACAGTAAATTTGATATAGCCAGTCTTTATGTCCAACTATGTACTGGCTGGCTGGTTACAGTTTCTGTTTCACTTGGTGATAAAGACGTGTTCAAGCTGATTGTTGTTTTTGCAAAGTATCGAAAAGAAGATTATGTGCTTAAATTTGTGATTCTTTATGTGCATATTCGATGGCATGCGTTTTTACATAAAAAGGCTTGACAATCAAACCATTCCCGACTCATAATGTTGCTGACCTTTTACCTGATCAAGTACAATAGTTTGGGATGATAGCTGTTACTCCGGTATTTTCCAAGCAAGGCAAATCAAAGTGCGTTGAATTTACTTTCGAATTCGCCACAAGCATTTATGTGGTTGAAAATAATCACTTTATAGATCTTGCAGTACGTAATATATTTTGTTTAAATGAACGATACATAAATTATATACACAATTGAAGAATTATACACAATTGAAATATCCAGCTGATGAACAGTAACATGCTTTCCTATGTTTTAGTCAGCAGCATTCTAGTTAGAACTGTTAGATATCTATATAAATTATAACATTTAGAAATCGGCTCGTACATCTGAGTTGAAAAGTAGAAAACCAATATTTTGCAGTAAAACTCTCAAAGCACTGGCAAATCTAACCTGGCATAACCATACTAATCTTGTAATCCTACTCATACTAACAAGTAGATCAATTGCTGAAGTATGTGAAAATGTAATATTATGTTATTTGTTGTCATTGCAAATCTGTAAACAGTAGAGACAGCAGCTGATGTTGGGGATGATGAGGATAAAGAAAATAAGCCTGATGGGGAAGAGAAGGTTTGCATTGACTAATACCTCTTATACCCATTTAATTAAACTAATACAGTTTTATAATAATCAAAACTACTATAAAATGCCTAGTTTTTCCACACGATAAGCTGATTTGCCGCACAGTCTTGTTTCTAGTCATATGACTGTAGCTGCATTTACTTGGTCCTCGATCTTTCCAACATTCAAGTTGAGTACGTTCTCTTCCAAACACTTATAAAAAGAAAACTTTTAATTCTATAGTTTATACTCACTTCACATATTTTTGTTGAGACTGGGACTGTTTATTGATGTATTAGTAATTAAATAGTATTTCATTTCTTCTCTTGGGTTGGTATTTGCTAAAAAAATTTAAGATATTTAGAATGATAGAAATTATGAATGCACACTTTTGAAAAGCACATTTGTTTCTAGTTGATAAAAAACATCAACTAGAAATCGATCAAATTGCACATTATTTGCAAGACTCTCGTGGTAATGACTATACCGCCGCCTTCTTTGCCTAGTTAGTAAGGCGCCAGTCTATTGCGTAGGAGGTCTCGGGTTCGATTCCCGGCCGGACCAACACTCAGGGTCTCAAAATAATTGAGGAGAAAGTGCTGCCTTTGCTCCAACATCTGCAAATGGTTAGACTTTCGTGTCTTCTCGGATAAGGACGTTAAACCGTAGGTCCAGTCTCTCGATCACTC
>JAOTRI020101556.1:0-14111 GCA_028564885.2 Zoanthus sanctaehelenae
ATATGATTAAGAAATTCTGAAGACGTCTATTTTGAAGAGAACTGGAATTGATCTTATCTAATAACACATCATACGAAAATTCATGATCTTGCAACATATCTCACAACGGTAAAAGCTCAAAATCGGCGAGAATGCAAGGCTGACCGAAGGTAAAACAGTCTTACAACATATCTCACAACGGTAAATGCTCAAAATCGCGTAAATGCAAGGCTGACCGAAGGTAAAACAGTCTTACAACATATCTCACAACGGTAAATGCTCAAAATCGCATAAATGCAAGGCTGACCGACCTCATGCAAACTCGTCACCAGTCTCTTTAAGAAACCGCTCGTTTTGCATAGCGTGTATAGATGAATAATCTCATTCATATTCGTTAAACAATTAAAATTGAACAATTATGTGGTTAAAGTTCCTTATGTGATAAAGAATTTAAAACTTAATTGAAGCGTTTATGAACGTTTTTACAGTTGCTCTTTGCTAGTTGTCTTACCTCATTCTTTTAGTCAAATTCGTTTGTTTAGAATATTACAACTTAATTTTTTGAATCTGATGCAAGTAACGAACTGTTAATTCAAATGGAGCCGATATCTTACAGAGTAAAAATACTTTACAGAAAGGAAAACGATGTCAGGTTATTGTAACAACGGTGCGGAATTTCGAAATCGCGTCTTGAGAACTAAGAAAATTGGCTTGTTTCAGCTTGAAGTATTATATTATATCAAATCATAAATGGTCTACTAAATGGCCAATGAAGTTCAGTCTCGACAAGTGCGAAGCTGTACGTGTAACTCGAAAGAAAACTCCAACTCAAGGCTACTTTAATATTGGAAATCACGTTGTTTCTCAAACCGACGAGCAGAAAGATTTTGGGGTTGTTAACAAATATCTCAAATGGAGTTCCCACATCAATTTTATATCATCCAAAGCCAACCAAAGACTGGGGTTTCTTTACAGATCATCTGACCCTCATTTCGGAATGTCAGTTTAAAAACACTCTTTGTATCTGAGCCTTGTACGATCTTGTGTATCTCAGCTATGCCACTGAAGTATGGATGCCTCTGCACATTAGTGATTTACGTATAGTTGAGGGAGTTCAACGTCGAGCAACAAAGTATATCTTAGGGTATTCAGACGCCTTAGTTCCTTACAAAAAAAGACTTATCAAACTGAACCTCTTACCAGTTTCTTACTGGCATGAAATAAGGGACTTAGTATTTTTCTTTAAGGTTATTAGTGGCATGTTTAATATTGATATTACAGAGTTTGTCCGACCTAAAATCCTCATCAGGTCCACTCGCCACAGTTGCTCTTTAGACTATCAGCCTTTAAAATGCAGAACATCGCTCTTTCAACGCAGTTATTTCAATAGAACTGTTAAATTGCGGAATTCATTGTCTTTGTCGATAAGAAGCGTTAAGGCTTTTAAAGCAGCTTTAGTTAAACTCTACAAAAAGGCACTAGTTGAAACTTTTGATCATGATAATGTTTACACTTGGAAATCATTGTGTCCCAAGTGCTAGTCAGTTAGGAATTTAAGCAGTTTTCGTCTGTGTTGTTTTTAGTTGATATTAATACTATTACTTGCCAGATTACTGAGGTGTAGTATCTGATCATTCGCTTTACCATTTTTCTTCAGCTGAAGGCTGTAATCCCAATGAACAACTTCCAGGTGAAAAAGGAAAAACCGCAATGCATGCTGCTGCTGCTGCAGGTCACGTGGGCATTCTTAAGGCATTCAGGCGCTTGGTAGGTAAAAATAGGAGAACGTCTAACGACGAAAACAATGAATAATATTGTAAAATAATAATAATAGTAATATTGAATTATATTGTAAAATTAGATTCTTAGAAAGTAAAGAGTTCAGGTTCAAAATTTGAAAAATTTTCAAATACAATGAAACCATGAGCGTTTAACGCCAACTTGACAGTTCAAATCCTGTTTTCTCTTATTTTCCTTGGCATGAATTCTATAAACTAATCGCGGTTCTGAGCTAGTGAGTGAATCCGCATTATGTTGCCTGCTAATTGGGAGAAAATATGTTCCATATTGGCAGAGTGGCAAAGCCACTGATCCATTATGAGAAATATATTTTCTCTCAACGCCGGCAATATAATGTGGAATCTCCGGCTCAGAATCGCAAGTAATTTTGTATCGCGATTTTTTCAACGTTTTCACGCACGTTAATTCTGAGCCGGTGATTCCACATTATATCACACCTCTTTACCAGATCAAAATGTTAACTGTTTCGCGATACTTTAAGTGATCGATTGCCAGAAACATTTATGATAAAACATAATGATATTCAATAGCATTTTAGCTTTGAGTTTTGTTTAAAGGGAATGTGGATGTACAGACAATGTGCATGACGGACGCATGGTAATACAGGGACTAAAATATGAACGCAGAATCACCTTTATATTGTTATTGTACAAGGTAAACTGATTGTCAGATTTGTTTTCAAAAACAAAATACAACAACTGCGTGTAATACTTGTGTGCTGGAGGAAAAAACTAGAGTAGAAAAACTCTATATTGTTATCATACAAGGTAAACTGGTTGTCATATATGTTTGAAAAACAAAATACAACAACTGTGAATAATACTTGTGTGCTGGAAGAAAAAACTAGTGTAGAAAAACGCCTGGTACTTGTCTTCACTCAAGTCTGATAACTTATCGGAATGACTACATAATGCACCAATGAAAAGTTCACAAGAAATCGATCAGTGGCTCAGATTTTGGTGTGAAAGTCAAGTTTGCATATTTTGATACACTCAAACTGTTTAACCACTATAGGTACATCAGCAAAAACGCTGGCAAAAAAAAACAACAGAAAATACACAGATTTAATATTCTTGAAATTTTCACGAAAATAAACAAAGAATGCCTTTGATATACCATAATTTTTTGATTTCGCGTTACGGTGGCATAATCACTTTATTAATCATCATAACCGCCATCCTAATAAACAGGATAACTTTCATAATCACCATGTTAATCCTTTTAATCACCATCATAATCATCATAATCACCATCGTAATAATCATAATAACCATCATAATTAGCATAATCATCATAATCACCATACCAATAATTATAATCACCATCATAATCAGTATCTTAATCATGATAATCAGCATAATAATCAAAATCATAATCATGAGCACCACCGTAATCAGCACAATCATCATCAAATTAGCATAATCACCATCTTGATCATTATAATCATCATATTAATTATTATGATTACCATGTTAATTATCATACTCACCATAATGACTATGTAATCATCATCGTAATAATAATCACCATAATCACATAATGATAATCATAATTAGTATAATCTAAATCATTTAATCAAAATCATAGTTACCAAATCTTGTGATCCTCAACTTAACATAGTTTAATATTAAAATCTGGTTACTGTTTGTCACGTTTTCAGGTAAACGGTGATTTTAATGTTAGGGACAACGAAAAAAGGACTCCGCTGGTAAGTAATACTGATAATGTATAAATAATTTGGTTTTAAGAAGAATGGTCATAGTTTATCGGGGGATTCGAAGGTGGATTAAGTGGGTCGGTCACATAAATATGTTTTAAATATGTTTTAGTCAGAAAAAAGGGGAGGTCATAAGAAATTGTACTCTTTCAGAGAGGAGTGTTACCTCTTTTTTATTGTACGGTATTTGACCGAGAAAGCGCCCACCCCCTGTAGTAGTTTATCTGGTCAAAATTTAGGGGTAGGAGCTTACTCAAGCTTGGGCGTGTGCACGGTAAGTTGTATAATAATAGCCCCTTTTCGAAGCCCAATAAAACCTATCTCGCACAAGTTAATAAACGCAACAATTTAATTTCAACAATCATTGCAATACAGTATTCCATGATGAATATCAAAACTCAAAGTCAAAGTTCTGTTTTTACGACAAAGAAGCGTCATCAAAGTCAGTCATTCGGTAGTGACAAATAAACACACCGATAGCGATGGCCGTGGAAATACCACATTTGAAAAGTATTTACGTTCATTTGAAGAAAGAAACCAAACATTTTATAATGTTTCAAAATCCGCCAAATTCAATGTTTCTTTCAAAGTACACCTGTGCAAGAACTTTTCTCTGAAAGGGGGAGTGGGCGCTTACTCAGACATGGGCGCTTACTCGGTCAAATACGGTAGTTTTTAATTTTGCTTCAGGGTTTAGTTGGTACTTGATGGAGAAGGGGGCATTATTATTTCAAGCATAGGGTAGAAATCTTTTGTGGTTGCGGCATGGCAGAGTTACAAAATGTTTATGTTGAATGACGAGTGGTTATTAAATTTCTAATTAAGAGAATTAAGTTAAAGCATTAAACATGCTACGATGCACTTAAAATACCGCAGAATAATTATTTGCTTTTCTTATATTTATAATGTACCATTTTATTGCTATTATTGCCTGCTATTTATTCTTGATGGCATTAAATATTTTCAGTTTGACGCTGTTGAATACAGCAGGATGGCAGTAGTTGAATACCTTATTGAGAATGATGCTGATCTCTCAATCAAGGTAACTCTCATGCTTTGTAGTTGCATTGTTTTGGCACTGCTATTTTCCAATAGTAGTTACTTGAGGTATTATTAGTAAGTTTATCTCCGGTATCTGTTATGTTAAGCAGAAGAGAGTCTGCTTCTCCAGGACAGTGCAATAATCCATCGCAGGTTCCCTCCTATTAGATTCTGGTATTCTGTTTACTTACATCATAATGATGGAAACACGAGTTTGATTTGATGGAAAATAAAGTTACACAAACGTGCTAATACCAGCATAGCCATAGTTCGAACCCAGGACCTTTTAATTGGAAAATAGCGATCTGGTAATTATGCAAATTAAGCTACGACGCCATTATTAAAGACTGCATTGTGTATCTACATCAAGAAGCTATGTGATTGGTTAGTACTAATAAGACGTAAGCTTCTTAATTAATCTTGTATTTTTGTTTGGTATTTCCTGTTGATTTCTTTGCCTTTACCAGACGTTCAATTTTTATTGACTAAAACTCGTTCAAACGTACATCAACCATCCAACATTATTAGATGGTGCGGACGATGTTAATCAGTGTTGGATGTTATGGTATTCAAACAAATCCTAATCATCATATCAACGAAAAAGTTGGACGGTAAGAAGTCAAACTTCATTCAACATTATCCAAACTGTCGAACATGTTTGACTGAATAGGCCTGAACATTCAACTATTTCAACTTCTTGTCAGCTATTCAGTTTTCTTTCGATCACTTTTCTGCTAGTATTGTTCTGTAATATATTGTCATCCCAGTCTTGAGTCAAAGCATATTGTTTTCAATAATCTTCTTTCTGAGCTGGTTGCATAGGTAATCAAAACTGGAATTACTGAGAAATACCTTATCATAACAGTACTGTGAAATTGAAGGGATGGGAGATGGTATGCATGTTATCCGACCCCAAATAATTATTCTTCTATGTTCATACAACGTCCTAGCAAGAGCTAAGCTTCACTTCACATGAAAATTGACAACTAATTTATTATAATTGTAGTTTACAAAGGCATTTCTAGTGATGCTAAAAGCATGCTTCCAGAACATTCTAGTTATTCTAATTTCTTATTTTAATATGAGTGAAACAATAACTTTATTTTTAGGATCAGAATGGAATGACGTGTTTACATCTTGCGGCCCGCAGAGGCTTCACTGATGTTCTCATTTTGCTGCTCTCAACCAACAAACTCGATGTTAACGAAAAGGTAATCCTTTTTTTTTTTGCTAAATAGAAAGCACGTTCAATTTTAGTATGTCAACGAACACATTTTGCCTCTTTTAAATAGATTGTAACCAAACTGATCATCACCTTCACCACCACCATCATTATTCTTACGTCATCATCACTAATAATCCGGCATTATCATCACCACCACCAGCGTCATCCTCCTCGACCTCTTTCTCATAATCAACCTTATCATCGTCCTCATTTTCATCGTCACCACCACTATCATCATCATCATTATCATCTTCTTCTTCTTCTTCTTCTTCTTGTGACACAAGTCACCTCAACTTTTTTCAATCCTTTGCCTTACCTTCCATAATGTTTACCTTTCTCATGTCTTCTTCCTCAATCTTCAAGTCTTAAATTTTGCCTAAATACAAGCCTTCATCCTTTCACCTTCTGCTCCATCACACTCCTAGCTATGCTGCTGTCATCCTTACATTCCATGACCAAATCATTTCAACCTCGGGTTTAAATATACAGTTGTATACAGTATGTATATAAATATACATACTGTTTTTTTTTAAATATATATCTACCAAATTCGCCTCGAACGATATTTTAGTTTATAATATCGTTCTCAATAACTTTACGCGTAGCAGGACGAACGTATTTATTCGTGAATATGTCGTCAGAAGTTGAGGAAGTTTGGGTCACTCCTCGTGCACCCACAAGATAGATTTGATTTTTAAAATATATCTCTACCAGATTCGCCTCATCGATATTTTGGTTTATTATATCGCTCACAATAACTTTACGCGTGGCGTGGCGAACGTATTTACTTGTGAATTTGTCGCCGGAAGTGGAGGAAGTTTGGGTCACTACACGTGCACACACAGGATTTTGTTGATTTTTAAAATGTATCTCTACCAATTACGCCTCATCGATATTTTGGTTTATAATATCGCTCACAATAACTTTACGCGTGGCGTGGCGAACGTATTTATTTGTGAATTTGTCGCCACAAGTTGGGGAAGTTTAGGTCACTACACGTGCACACACAGGATTTCGTTGATTTTTAAAATATATTTCTACTAGATTCGCCTCATCGATATTTTGGTTTATTATATCTCTCACAATAACTTTACGCGTGGCGTGGCGAACGTATTTATTCGTGAATTTG
Organism: Zoanthus sanctaehelenae; assembly: GCA_028564885.2. NCBI lineage: Eukaryota > Metazoa > Cnidaria > Anthozoa > Zoantharia > Zoanthidae > Zoanthus > Zoanthus sanctaehelenae. The sequence goes on from JAOTRI020101556.1 coordinate 6,892, forward strand.
TCGCCAGAAGTGGAGGAAGTTTGGGTCACTACACTTGCACACACAGGATTTCGTTGATTTTTAAAATATATCTCTACCAGATTCGCCTCATCGATATTTTGGTTTATAATATTGTTCTCAATAATTGTCTTGTGTTGTGAATTTTAATTCTGTTTTCACCAAAGGATAGTGGAGGCTGGACAGCAGTTATGTGGGCAGCGGATGAGAAGCACATTGACGCTACAAGATGTTTGGCTGAAAACGGTGCTAATATCCACTTACGAGATGATGTAATGTAATGTTTGATTTTATTACACACAAGCGTATAATTGATTGTAATATATATATATATATAAGTGGTACTGTTAAACTCAATCTGCAGACAGAACTGTTTTGTCCTTTAAGGACTCGTCTGTGCAGCTCAAAGATAGTCTAGATTCTTTTTTACAGTTACGATCATGGTTGGAGACATAACTTTTGGTTTTCGTTCTCTAATATTTTGAATTATAGTGAACAACAATTTTTAGAGGGCTATTACAAGTACTATGTTACCTACTAGCTATCTTTAACTGATTTAAACAAGATCCCAATATGATTTCTTGTAGTTACCTTAAAATTAGTACTATTATAAGTATTAAGTTACCGACTAGCTATCTTTACCTAATGATGTAGACCGCATTCTTTTAGGCATTTTGGTAGGTACCTTGAGGCTACCGTTACAAGTTCTAAGTTAAATAATAGCTATCTTTACCTGATGTAAATCTCATCCCACAAGCATTCAAGTAGGCACCTTGAAGCCACTGTTAAAAGTGCTAACTTATTAACTAGTTATCTTTACCTGATGTAAACCGCATCCCACAAGCATTGTCCATTTACTAATACAGCATTTAAATCGGTTTGCTCAAAGCTTTATGTGTAGTTGCTTGTCATACAGGAGCAGAATGTGCCTTTACATTGGGCAGCCCAAGCCGGAGGTTTAGAGATTGTGGACTTTCTGTTGAAAAAGGGATCGGACATCCATTCCGCTAATCTACGAGGTGATACTGCTCTTCATCTTGCAGCTAGAGAAAACAATCTATCTTGTGTTAGGTGAGCAAGCATAACTTCATGTTTTTGCTTGAGGGAGAGTCGAAGTCCCATTTTCATTGTTAACATGTATAGTTTTAATATATACAATGAGTGATTAACAAAATGACTCAATTTGCCTGTTTTATTTATTATTACCAACGCACAGATTACATCAACCAAGATACATTTACCGTAATTTAAAGAACGAGCTGTTTGGGGTTATTCTCAAAGTCTATTAAAAGCTAAATATGTAAAATGTTTATATTGTAACAACGAGTAAAATATTATAATAATAGTATTACTATAATAGTAATAACGATGATGATGATGATGATAATAATAAGGATAATGTCCACCAAATATTGCTACCTAGAGCATGAAAGACAAACGTATAAACAATATCTAAAGCCAGGGAAATCTTTGGAATTTTTTGGGTGTCTTTTTACATCTCCCGACAATCTTATCCATCTTGCCTCTTGTTATCCTCCCTGGTTTTTGCATGTTTCTGTTGGCACTGCCCCAAGTCCCGGTTGTAAAAATGTATGTGAAGACAAATCGTACGTTTTTCCCGTTCTCCAGCGGGTTCATAATGTCACAGCTGACTTACCGGAACATATTACATTTGACCTGTTTGTCACCGTAAAATCCAAGAACTCGCTCATTCAATTAGTAAATATAAAACCATCCACTCATGGTGATTAGATTTGTAGCTACAGAAAACTGCAACCAGGCTAGCTTAGTTGGTAAGGTATATAGTGCGGGAGACTCGTGATTCGAAACACACTCGTACCAATATTCATGGTCTTAAAGTAGTTAATGAGAAAGTGGTGCAGTTATTTTAACACCTGCAAACGGTTAGACCTCTGCGCTCTCTCGCATAAGAACATTAGACCATAAGCCTGTAGAGACTTATCTGTGTTTACGAGTAATAAAAGAATGTGTTTACATGTGTTTGTCATTAGAAATCTCACCTTCTTCCTTAGAGTGTTAAAGATAGTGTCCTTAACTGGTAGGACTAGTATAGGCCAGCTAAATAAATTGACACTTAAGTAAAGTTATCATTTTTAATATTTAAAAAGTCAAAGCCTGTGTCTGGCGGTGCTACTGTTGTGTAAATAAGAAGTCATCGACTAGTGACTTGCGTAAATATACCTTTATGTTTTGTTTCAGACTGTTTCTCGACAGAGGTGCAAAACTTGATATCTTAAACAAGAACAAGGAGTCTGCTTTAAATTATTGTGTTGAGAATTCTTCGGTGTATAAACTTCTGCGGGCAAAGCAAGAACTTTCGGCCTGTCAAGGAAAAAGACGGAGATTTCGTTTGCTTTGTAGGTGAGTTGAAGCAGCTTTTTGCAGTCAATTTTTTTTTTGTAAAACGGAAACTTGCTGAAGACTACATTAAGACTTTTCAGCAAACATTTGCTCGTTCTTGTTGCAATGCTTCGGCCGTGGGTCATTATAAGCCATTATAATTTTTTTTCTTTCTTTCAGATTTAATGCCTTTAAAAGGTATTAACTTTTCTAGGATTTTTTTTAGGTCCTTAAAAGCATTATACATATATAATGCGAATGAAAAAGTGCATTTTTCTTTCAGTCAAATATTTCTGCAAATCGCAAGCGCGCATTTCTCTTAATCTAACATTATTGATAATAACTTTTGTTGTTGTTCAGTTATAATCTTTATATTGGATTATACTGAATTATTGTGAACGTGTTTATTGGTATTTTTATCTCTATTAGTAGATGGACGTGGTTGGCACAGTTGGTAAGATCTCTGCTTTCCAGCCAAAGGGTCCCCAGTTCGATTCCGGCAGTTTGCCGAGATTCGAATATCTGTGTGACCTTCTTTTTCGCCTAAGCCTACTCAGCTTTCCATCCTTCCGGGTTAGGTAAATGAGAAACAACGTCTGCTGGAAGCTAACCTACGGTGGATATGTGTCCTGTCAAGGGGTAGTGTAAGACTCTCATCCACTTAACACTACAGAAACCGGAGATAAGCGGCGGTCCCATGGGCCACTGGGCTCGTAAAAGGACTTAGCTATGCCAATCTTCGTAAACGTTTTTATCTTCGGCATTTAAAGGTGTTCAAATGGTCTTAAATTGGCCTGTCTTGAGCTACAGAAACCATGTGTTAACAACATCGCCGGCAATACTCTCTTAATCCATGCACCTAATCCTTTGCTTCGGAGGCTGAAATTTCAGCCACCAATTTCATTGTAGGATCAAAGTCATTTTCTATGGCAATTCAAGTGTATGCTGGGTTAACGAATTCTTTTAACTTCTTAATAGGTCGGTTGTGTCTTTGATGTAATAGTAGGAGTTTTTCAACAAATGTCTATATTTTCAATTACAATCCAAATATATGCAGGGTCGACAATTTTTTCTTTACTGTCACTACTAATCTGTTGCCATGCAGTTTGTGAAAAACGTTTTCCGCTTTTGTGAAAGCTGTTTTAACCAGCAATAGTCCGTTTTTTAATCACAAATACCGCTGGATATAAACAACGTGGGCGCGCGCTACTCAGGCTTAGCCTCGATTTCACGCTAAATATTCAAAGATTTTAACGAATTTATGAAGTATTCGCAAGTCCGCGTATTGTGAATACTTTCAGCTTCGGTCGGCTCCCCCTGGAATTTGTGAATGATTGAGGTCACGTTGAGGTTTAGCCAGAGTAAGCTCCGCCTTCATTGTTTATTCGGAGAACTCGAAACTGATTTATTGGGAGGTCGATAGTTTTTGTTTAGTTTAAAATGTCTTACTCTGGTTTTTTTAAAGCTGCTACTTTATTGATTTTGTCTATCCCTTCCTATATTTCTTCAAGTGTATAGGTTAGTTTATCAATTCTGAATTCATTCACCCATTTGTTTGTTCAGTTTGTATATTCATTCACCTTAATTTATTCTTTCCGTTCATTCTTTTCGTTTTTTCTTATTTTTTAGCTTGGGTTCATGATTATCTTAGTTTATTCTTTCGGTTCATGTATTACTTTACATAATTCATGCCTTAGGTTCAATTATTTATATATTAAATATGGAAAATATACACCGTATAAAAGAAAGAATACTTTTGGCGTTCGAACGTTTGTCCTTCGTTGGAGTAAAACGAAGAAGGACTAACGTCCGAAACGTCAGTAAGTATTCTTTCTTTTATACGGTCAGGGTTGCCACAGGTCAGGGAAATGTCAGGGAAAAAAATATTTTCTCAAGGTCTCAAAAGGCAGTTTGGTCAGGGGAAAGTCAGAGAATTTTGAAATGGAGCCTTTGTTGCAACCCTAAGGGTGTATAATTTACATATTTATTACTAAATTGTTTCTATAGAAACACCGACGCAGCTCAAACTGGTTTACTGCTAGTTAGTTTTCTCAATTGTTTTTATGCCACCCAATTATTTATTCGTTTAGATTTTTTCCTTTTGATATCTTTCCTTTTTTTGTTTTTGTAGAGATATTTCAAGAGGTCAAGAGAAGATCGCCATTCCATGCGTGAATGAAGTATGTATTTAACATGAGAAAGGTTTACATTTTAGCGCTTCAAACAAACAGAATAAATTGTATATTCTAATCGGCAATTCCGAGGGCTCAGGCGAACAATGCTTGTCTCTGGCCATTAATTTATAGAATCGTTGGCTTTCATTGCAACGGACACTTCCTTAGCTCTAACAGAAACAGATAGTTATTTTGACGTCGTTCAGAGGCTGATTCTACATTGGCAGATTAGGTCACCTTATAATATGACTTACTTTCGCAACAGAGGAAACTATGCACTATCTCTTTATTTGGTTTAAGAACGAATCTAAGGAGCGGGAATGATATCCCCAGCCATGAAGAGAAATTAAATAAACTTATGATTACTATTAGGTACCTAAAAACCGGGGGAGGGGGCAAGATCAGAATTTGTAAGAAAATTTAATCAATGGTTTGATTAACGGGGAAGGAGTCGGTGATTATAGGAAGAGGGGGTTTATAGGAAGTTTAAATCGGCCAAACCTTTCAGAGGTATTATTAGAATATACATTTCGATCTAAAAACGAGTTACTGTATTGTATTCGCAATTTCAGCTTCCAGTGAAAGTTTCAGGGATATATAAACACTAGAAATTTTATTTGGTTTCACCCTTTTGTGGAAAGTGCTTAGACAATTTATCAGAAATTATAAACGGTGGATCAAAATCATAGGTAAAATTTAAAAAGCACCCTCCCTATATATAGGACTTCTAATGGTACGGTTTTGTGGTCTGTCTGTTACATCGAGGGCATTTCATAATGTTTCAAATGTGTGATCTGCTTTTGTGGACCATCTAAGAGTATCAGCTGTTGAAACTTGTAATTACTTGTAACTTTTTAATTAACTCTTAATTCGTTTACTGCTATGAAGAAACGCAATATGTAGAGAATATTACACGGTGGCGCGAATATTTAACAATTATTCCAAGAGCGCGCGTTGGATATCAGATGATAAATAGCCAACGAGGAGCGTAGCGCCGAGTTGGCTATAATCATCTCATATCCAACACGCGCGAATAGAACAATTGTTTTATTAAATTTCATGAGTTTTCCGAACTTTTCGAATCTTGAAAATAGCAAAAAACTTTTAATAAATTGAGAAGCAAGATTTTTTAGTTTCCATAGGTGGTCATTCGGCATATGAGCTGATAACCGAGATTGAGTGAACCAATCAGAACGCTAGAAACGCAATATTCGACGTTGCAAATTTCATAAATGAAGTTTAAATTCATGTACTTCATATTTTCAAGCAAACATGTAATTTTCTTTTTATTACATAAGTACGAGTATTTTGAAAATAGTAAAACTAGACGAAAAAGAGGAAAAACAAAGAATTGACGTCAACGCGATCTTCACTAGTGAGAATATGGAAAATATGTCACTCGTATCGCGGATGTAGTTTTATATGAAATCTACGAGTGGCGTATTTTTTAGTAAAACACTGATATCTGTGTAATAAAAATGTGTTAAAACCTAAGCTTCGAACATGTTATTTTTTAAGCAGTGAGCGCAGCCTTAGTATCAAAAAGTTGTGATTTGTAATTTGTTAAAAAGAAATTTGAAAAAAAAAATTGTTAAAGTATTTAGTTTGAATTTGTTGTTGTAAGGTTGATGATGATCCGTATCCTGATGATTTCCACTTCGTAAAGGAATCGGTTGAAACCAACAACTCCGTGATTAACAGAAATATTGCAAGACTTGAGGTAATTGGTATTAATAATGATAATGATAATAATAATAATAAGACTCGCACTCATCACCGCCTCAAAGTACAGAGGCAGCGCAGCTCAATGAGGTCGGACCGAAAGCATATAAAGGTGCCCCTGGCTGCCGCTATACAGACCATGCATGATCTCGGAGCACAGCGTCAAGGAGGGAGGAAAACCGGAGTACCCGGAGAAGTCAGATAGAGATGAAAAATCTCCGCCCACATGCGGACCCCGAGAGTTGATCCCGGGTCGTTGAGGTGGAAAGTGCGAGTGATGACCACTACGCCAACCTGTCTTCGGGTGTTAGTGTTTGCAATGTCACCTGAATACTTTAGAGTTTTTTTTATCAAGGTGTTGATGATAATGATTCTTTGGAAAAGATAACGATAATGATGAGGTTAATGGTTATGCTAGCTGTGTAGTTTAACTCACAATTACAGCAACAGTGCAAAAAATTATTGTCAATTGTCTCTATAGTAATGTTCTAATTTAGATTAAGTTTTTCATTTACATTCTTTTATTAAAATAGCATAACATTCGTGTAAAAATATGCACAATTGACAAATAAACCATTGTCATTGCTTGTGATATTGTGATGGCAACGAACGTGTTGATGTATTGATAATTATGAGGATAGAGTAATACCGATGTTGATGTTGAAGGAGAGGAGAGAATGATGTTGCTGATATCAATGGAGAGGATGGTGTTCATTGGAGAGGATGATACTGGTGATGTCACTGACGATGTAGATGTACAAATGGTGATGCGATATATGATAGCAAGCACGTGTTGGTATACTGGTGATACATATGAGGAGAGGATGATGTTGGTGATGTCAATGGAGACGTTGATGTTCATTGGAGAGGATGATACTGGTGATGTCAATGACGATGTAGATGTACAAATGGTGATGCGATATATGATAGCAAGCACGTGTTGGTATACTGGTGATACATATGAGG